>SJYQ01094638.1:127519-166666 GCA_006410935.1 Redunca redunca
TTTTTTTTTTTGAGGAGTTACAAGTCACTATGAAAAGAGTAGGGAAAATGCTTACAAAAATGTATGTAACATACTTAAATAAGAAACACACATAACTACTCCTGATTCGCCCCTGTGCTCAACTCTTCCCCTAAAAGCATTTTAAATTGTAGAGATTTACCTTAAAAATCTTACTGGTAACATGGCACAATAATAACCATAAATATTGTAAATGATAGAAACTTCATACATAGCCCATAATACTGTACAGATGCAAACAAGAATAAGGAAACTTTTGATGTTATGTTGTATGTCTGAATCACAACAACACATACAACTTGATGTATGTGTAAGAAAAGTGCAAGACAATCTTTTTTAAAAGGAAGAAAAGAACATAGAAACATTTTCATGTATGTGTATATTTCATGCTTGTAAGTGCACAGGATACACAAAAACTGGTAACCCTAGTTGCCCCTGGAAAGAGGAACTAACTGGTTTATACTGTAGGAACAAGAAGAAAATTTCACTCTACTTTTTTCTATCAGTAGAACCTTATACCATATAAATGTGACACCAATTCAAAGAGCAAATCTAAAAATATGTAATTTTTCACATTAGGAATAACTTCTCATCTTTCTTTTCCCAGCCTCAGAAAATGTTAATCCTTAACGTCTTTTTAAAATTTTTTATTTTTTTCAAGTATAATTGATTTACAATGTCATGTTCATTTCTACTGTATAGCAAACTGGTTCAGTTATACACATACTATGTATTTTTTCATATTCTTTTCCCTTATGGTTTATCACAGGATACTGAATATAGTTCCCTGTGTTCTACAGTAGGACCTTGTTGTTTATCCATCATACACACACACACACACACACACACACACACACACACATATTAGGCTGGTGCAAAAGTAATTGCAGCTTTGCACTGTTGAAATTTGTCATGATACTGGAATACATTCTTGAATAAACATGCTTATGTTATACGTCATTTTAATGTGTATTTCTTGTTCTATGTTTTTTTTGACATCACTTGTTGTTTGTTTTATACACACTTTAGACTATGGAAATGATGTCAGACAAAAAGAAAATTCAAGTGATTTTCTTATTCAAGTTCAAAAATGGGTTGTAAAAAGCAGAGGAGACAACCACAACATCAAAAATGCATTTGGCTCAGAAACTGCTAACAAACATATTGTACAGTGGTGACTCAAGAAGTTTTGCAAAGGAGATGAGAGCCTTGAAGATGAGGAGCACAGTGGTCAGTCATCGGACAGCACCATTATCAAAGCTGATCCTCTTAAAATTACATGAGAAGTTGCTAAAGAACTCACCATCGACCATTTGGAATTTGAAGCAAACTGGAAAGGTAAAAAGCTTAATAAGTGGGTACCTCATGAGCTGATCAAAAATTTAAAAAAACTGTCCTTTTGAACTGTCATCTTCTGTTATTCTAGGCAACAACAATGAACCAGTTTTTGATTGGATCATGACGTACAATGAAAAGTGGATTTTTTATGACAATCATCAACAACCACCTCAGTGAATGGACCAAGAAGCTCCAAAGCATTCTCAAAGCCAAACCTGCACCAAAAAAAAAGGTCATGGTTGTTGTCTGGTGGTCTGCTGCCAGTCTAATTCACTACAGCTTTCTGAATTCCAGAGAAATCATGACATCTGGTAAGTATGCTCAGCAAATCAGTGAGATGCACTGAAAACTACAATGCCTGCAGCCAGTATCAGTCAACAGAAAGGACCCAATTCTTCTCTAGGACAACCAATGCTTCAGAAGTTGAATAAACTGGCTACGAAGTTTTGCCTCATCTGTCACGTTCACCCGACCAACCACCACTTCTTCAAGCATCTTAACAGCTTTTTGCAGGGAAAATGCTTCCACAACCAGCAGGAGGCAGAAAATGCTTTCCAAGAGTTTGTAGAATCCTGAAGCACAGATATTCACACTATAGGAATAAACAAACATTTTTCACTGGCAAAAATGTGTTGATTGAAAAATAAAATAAAATTTAAAAGTGTGTTGATTGTAACGGTTCCTATCTTGATTAGTAAAGATGTACTTGCGTGTGTGCTAAGTTGCTTCAGTCGTATCTGACTCTTTTGAGCCTAGTTTTATGTATTTAAAACTCATGGTCCAGAACTGCAATTACATTTGCACCAACCTAATAATAGTTTGCATCTGCTAATTTCAAACTCCCAGTCTATCCTTCTCCCTGGCTCTTGGCAACCACTCTGTTCTCTATGTCAACAAGTCTGTTTCTGTTTTGTAGGCAGGTTTGTTTGTGCCATATTTTAGATTCTACATATAAGCGATATAATAGGTATTTGTCTTTCTCTTTCTGACTTAGTTCAATTAGTATGATAATCTCTAGTTGCATCCATGTTGCTGTAAATGACATTATTTTGTTCTTTTTATGGTTGAGTAGTATTCCACTGTATATATGTACCACATCTTCCTTATCCATTCATCTGTTGATGGACATTTAGGTTGTATTCATTGTTTTGGCTATTGTGAATAGTGTTGCTAAGAACATGTAAGTGGTATCATACGGTATTTGTCTTTCTCTTTCTGACTTACTTCACGCTGGAAAGGATGTAGACAAAAGGGAACCCTTGGTACACTATTAGTGGAAATATAATTTGGAAGAGTCACTATGGAAAACAATATGACATTTCTTCAAAAAAACTAAAAATAGAAATACCAGAGGATCCAGCAATTCCATTCCAGGGCATATATCTGAAGAAAATGAAAATACTAATTCAAAAAGATACATGCATCCAAATATCCATGAAGCACTATTTACAATGGCCAAGATAAGGAAGCAACCAAGATGCTCATGGCTTCTCTCAAGGCTGAGATGGTAAAGAATCTTCCTGCTAATGCAGGAGACCCAGGTTCGATCCCTGGGTTGGGAAGACCCCCTGGAGAAGGAAATAGCAACCCACTCCAGTATTCTTGCCTGGAAAATCCCCATGGAAAAAAAAAAAAAAAGAAAATCCCCATGGACAGAGAATCCTGGTGGGTTACAGTCCACGGGTGGCAGAGTCGGACATGACTTAGCGACTAAACCACCACTACAAGATGCTCATCAACCTATGAATGGATAAAGAAGATGTGAGACTGAGATACACCCAAACACACACATATACAATACACAAAAAATATTCCTCAGCCATAAAAAGGAATGAAATCTTGCCATCTGCAGCAATATGGATGAACCCAGAAAATATTATGCTTAGTGAAATAGGTCAAACAGAGAAAGATAAATACTGTGTAACACTTATATGCAGAATCTAAAAAATAATACAATAGGGGGCAGGGGAGGGTTGGATTGGGAATTTGGGACTAGCAAATGCAAATTATTATATATAGAATGGATAAACAATGAGGTCCTACTGTAGCACAGGTAACTATATTCAGTATCTTATAAAAAACCATAATGAAAAAGAGTATGAAAAAGAATATATATACATATATAACTGAATTAGTTTGTTGTACACCAGAAACTAACAACAACATTGTAAGTCAACCACACTTTGATTAAAAATAAATCAGTAAAAATTTTAAAGGAAAAATAAAGAAAAATTAGAATAATACAAATGAAAATAAAAACAAAAAAGAAACAGACTCACAGATATAAAACAACAAACTAGTGGTTACCAAAGCTGAGAGGAAAGGGGTGTGGAGCAAATTAAGGGTATGGAATTAACAGATACAAACTACTACATATAAAATAGATAAGCAACAGGATATATTATATAGCCCAGGGAATTAGAGCCACTATCTTGTAATAAGTTTTAACTGAGTATAATCTGTAAAAATACTGGCTCACTACGCTGTACACCTGAAACTAATAATGTAGATCAACTGTACTTCAATTTTAAAAAAAGAAAAAAATACCCACTATGAAGGCTTTAAATTAATTGTGTTAAGTAGTTAACTAATGGTTCTGGGGTAGAGTCAGGGTCTTCACCTTTTACATTTTTTGAATTATTTAAATTTCTTATAATTACATTATTACTTTCACAATTTGAAAAATACAAATCCATAAGATTAAAGATACTGAACTTAAAAATCTATAGTCCTGTCTTTGAATTGGAAATACTGAGACAAACTTGTAATACACTTTCTTTCAAAAAAAAAAAAAGACAAAAACCTTATTTCCTAGCCTTCTTCACTAAAAACAGCAAGAAATAATGAACAATCCACTAAGCAACAGTGACTCTTGCACCCAGACTATGGCTTCTAAACATCATTTCCCAAAAAAGGGGCAATGGCTGTTACATGCCCATGAATGGAAATGGAAAAGAGGATCTCTGAATATCAGGTCAGACCAGAAAACAAAGAAACTAGGAGGATCACATGAAAAGAACACTGGAGGGAATTCCCTGGTGGTCCAGTGATTATGACTCCACTCTCATTGCCAAAGTCCCAGGTTCAATCTACTAAGATCACACAAACCATGCAGTGCAGCCAAACAGAAAGTTTTTTTTTTTAAAAAAAAGGACACTGAAGCCAACTTAAGGTTTCCATTTGCCATTATGAGTTAATCAATGAGATATCAATAAGAATCAAAAAGAAATAAGACTGAAACACATCAATATATTTAAATTGATGAGTTCATAATGACAATTCAAAAAACTTATCAGTCACCTTTGCAGGATATTAGTGAACAAACTATTTTGAAAATAAAGATTCATTAATTAAAATAGATTCAAAGCAACTGTCTCACCTTTCCTGTATAAGATACACCTGAAAGTAACCAAGTTAATAATGAGAGAAGTACCCCTTTATAAAAGTATTCCAGGACTTCCCTAGTAGTCTAGTGGTTAAGAATCTGCCTGCTAAAGCAGGGGACAGGGGTTTGATCCCTGGTCCAGGGAGATTTCACATGCCGCAGGGCAACTAAGCCCACGCATCACAACTGTTGAAGCCTGGACACCCTAGAGCCCGTGCTCTGCAACAAGAAGCCACCACAATGAGAAGCCTGCACAACCACATCTAAAGAGTAGCTCCCACTCACTTCAAGGGGAGAAAGCCCACGCACAGCAATGAAGACCCAGAGCAGACAAAAATAACACAAATAAATATTAAAAAATAAAACTGCTAAAAAAATTCCAGCTAAAATAAATTTTAAAATAATACAAATGGAATATCATCATTTTATAACCACTAATGAAATTCAATAAAGGATGTAGACAAGGTTCATCAATGGCTGCTGACACTGGACTAACAGACATCATACACTTCCTCCTAATGGTAGTACACTATAAAGTATTCTAGCGAAAAACACTGAATCTGAATCTGATCAAATCCACTTTGTGGGAAATTACTGGACAGATAACCAAGTTTCTTCAACAAATACACAGGGGGGAAAAAAAAGGAGAGGGGAAATTTTTCAGATTAAGTGATTTTTAAACATATATTGACCAACTACAAGATACAGACTTTATTTGACTAAACATACAAGCTATTTAGAAAATATGATACAGTCAGGGAAATATGAACACCAGACATTTAATATTCAGAAATTACTGTTAATTATTTTAGAAGTATAAATGGTACTGATATTATGTCTTTAAAGTCATTATTTAGGGGTATATACTGAAATATTCAGGGTGAAATTATATACCAGATTCTCTTCAAGACAGTCAGAAAAGGGGATAAGATTATAGATGAAATAAGAGTAGCCACAAGCTAACAACTGCATATGGAAGTTCATTTAACTATTCCACTGCTTTCACATGTTTGAAATTTTCCATAGTAAAGTTATTTAAATAAGCAACTCTCAGAAAGATATATTTGAAATATAGCCACTGAAATGAAATAAATTTTATATACTAATCTTTTATTGAAGCCCAGTTCAATTCCTACCTCTATCCCTACTTCCCACATTGATTTCTATCTTTTTTCTTTTATATTTGTTGGATGGAGGAGCCTGGTGGGCTGCAGTCCATGGGGTCGCTAGGAGTCGGACATGATTGAGTTCACTTTGACTTTTCACTTTCATGCATTGGAGAAGGAAACGGCAACCCACTCCAGTGTTCTTGCCTGGAGAATCCCAGGGACAGAGGACCCTGGCGGGCTGCTATCTATGGGATCGCACAGAGTCGGACACGACCGAAGTGACTTAGCAGCAGCAGCATACTGCACAGTTAGATACAAGTAAATTCTACAACATACCATCTATACTATAGAATCTAACCCACTATATCTACTGTTGTTTTGTTCATAAATTATCAAGTTTATCTCCACAGCTAGCCAGTAAGGTCTTTTAACGCACATAAAATTTTTTTTGATCCCACAGCCTTAAAATGGTCCTAAGACTTTTCTAATGGTCCCAAATACCTTATCTGATACTCAAGGTGTCTCTGAAAATCCCTGGGACCTAGGGAAAAAATGCAACAGTCTTCCCTGTCACCCGAAAGAGTACTAAAATTTTACTCTAGTAAAAGCATATAATATTGTCTTTTTCAAATTTAACTGAGGTTCCCTTTATAACATCAGAATGATAAGTCTCCAGAAAGCTAGGGCAAGCTAATAAGCACAAGCTTTCCTCCCAGAATTCAAAGTACTTATACTCTTTCACAAAAACAAAATTACACATTACTAGGCTTAAATAGAAAGTTTATTATCTAAGTGGCTGATTAAACACACTGAAATTAATAAAAATTTCAGCTATAATATAAAGAAAGTTTGCCCAAAGAAACAGTCACAAAGCCCAGGAAGAAAGAACTCACCACCTAAATGGAGTCCAAGAGCACTGGAAAACAAGTCTATTAGCATACTTACAAGTGTCAAGAGTTGATTTATAGCCCTTTTATCCTTTTTAAAAATGTTTTAAAATAACTGACTTTTCCATCTCATCGTAAGAGAAATCCGTGTTATTTATGAAGAGATAAGCAAAAAAAGAAAAAGAAAAACCACCCTACTACCTCCTCATGACATTTGTCTTACTGAACAGTAAGGCTTTTGAGAGCAGGAAGAAAAAAAGGCACATGGGCTGACAATGAGGATAAGATGCAGATTTCTCTTTCAATTTTTTTACATTTCACCATTTGTATAAATCCAGGGCCAGAAAATAAAAAAACCTACATTCCACTCTGGGAATTTTCTTGGTTTACAATAATCTGGGGGCATTTTTCTAACGTCCACAAAATTTCTTACCATAGTAGCACCAAAGCCTTACATTTCCAATTGCCAAGTCAGGTAGTAAACACATCATATATACTCTCTATAAAATCTGTCCCTATTTTAACTTACATTTAAATCAGTTACTCAAACTACCATTCCTTTTATTTGCTACTTTTTATATCTATCCAACTCCATCAAGAGATTTTTATCTCATGTACAGTTAAATATACACTGAATAAGTTTTTCCTCAAAATATCCTAGACTAGTCTGAATCCACACATATGCAAAACAATTCTAGTGTCATAAAACTCACCCACCAGTACCCAACCATAATGCTCACCTGATCTCTAATTCAGATGTATTGCCTCATCCATCCTGGTGAAGTATAAAGAACTGCACTTATCAAGCATAATCTGAAGAGACATTGGAGAAAGGAGAGTGGATAGCCTCCAGCAATTCACCTAGGAGGAGGAAAAAAATTATCCCTTTCACCACCCAGAATCTAAACTCTAACAAATTTTCAGCAACAGTCAAATAAAATTCTCAGAACAGTTTGACTTTTCACTGGCCTCAGTGCCTTAATTAAGTAGCCCAGGTGACAGTACAAACATTAATTTGAAGCTATTTTTTTTCTATCTTATTTTGAAGAGCCAAATATTGTCTGTCTTCACTATTAAAATCCCCTGAGATTTCAATTCTGCAGAAGCTCTACAGTGTTCTAAATTTAGCCAAGTAACAGAAATAGTTGGAAGGCATGCAATTCATTTTAATATCTGCACGTTTATGTTGCCAGGCAGCTAATTTTTAAAGTACTCTTAGACTAGTCAACCACATATAAAAGAACAAATTCATAAGCCATGTAATTAAAATATTTATTACCTATAACTTCTGGAAGTGACCAACATCACTCCTCCAAAAATATATTCCATGTTTCTTCCACAGGGACAGAGTTTTAAATATTTCAACAAAACATGGGACTTCCCTGGCAGTCCAGTGGTTAAGACTCCATGCTGCCAGTGCAGGGGACACCAATTCAATCCCTGGTCAGGGAATTAAGATCCCATATGCCGTGGCCAAAAAAAAAATGTAATGTTAATAGCAATTTCCTTACAGCTTATTTGTTTCCACTTCAAAGGAATATATAGATAGGCTTAAGGAGTTTCACCTTCAATGCAAAACCTTTATTCTTTGCTGTATGGCACAAATTAGCGCAACACTGTTAATCAACTATACTTCAATTTTTAAAAATCAAGGAAAAAAAGTTTTGTAGAAAGGACTGACATGTCTCATTTCACATAGAGTCTCATAGCAGGACATTATCAGATTGTTGGACCATTAGCCATTACGGTGTATAAGATCTCAATTCTCAGGCCAAATCTATTTTGGATTTTCTGAAACATCAGACCTCATAAGGAGCCATAAAACCAGGCTCCAGCATAAATGTTCAATACAATAAACACCCTAACTTCATGTCAGTTTCATAGACTGTGTACACAAACCAATGTGTAAAGTGTATGTGCAGATGAATACAACATGCAGGTTCAAAATACAAAGTATGAAAGAGCTGGATTACAAGGTTCCCTGTCTAAGGAGATTTTAATTCAGAGAGCAGAAAATAACAAAGAGGGAAACAACTCTTAAGTCACTACACCACAGGAAAAAAAGCATGGATTATATAAGAGTAAAAAAGATACAAATACTTGTTTTCACCTTCACATGTCACCACCAAGTTAGAGGGAAAAAAAATACAATGCCAATTTTCTAAACATCATCCCATTATTTCCCATGGCAAGTCATCGACATTGCCTGTAACTCACTTCATTCTGAGAAATAATTAACTTTAGACACTTTATTACTGAGTACTTCTAGGAAGACACAGAAGGGTCTTAGGTCTGGAATCCACTCATTTTTTTATACTGGAAATAACTGACCCCATAAAGATAGCAAAGGGTAGATAATTAAATATGAGCAGTTCCCCTTTAAAGGAACCATTCCCCACTAAAGGAATCAGGGTTACTTGCAGAAAGGACTGATTCCAGGTTTGCAGCAAGTAAAGTACAGAGTGAACCCAAAATACCTTGTTGTGGCAGGGTGTAAAGAAGTTCTCAGAACCTGACCAGGACAAGTCAAAAAAGCATAGGAATTAGTTTGAAGATGCTCCAGTTGACCAAACTGACAACAACTGTCCTATGTATAATACTAAATACTGTCAGTATTTTATACATTGATAAAGGACTGAAATATTTTGAATTTTTTTTAATACCAGATCTATAGTGATCCTCAAAAACAAAAATCAGGGGAAATAAAATTCTCCTTTATAGAATAACACCAACTAGTAAATGGAGAAGGAATGACAAAATCAACGTTTTGTAACCACCAATGTAATAATTAATTCAGGCAAGGATCACCAACAAATGCTAACACCACTGGGTAAAATGTAGAGAAAAAGAATCATACAATCTTAACAGCACCATCCTACAGATATTTTCTTAAATACAAAGGGAAAAAGGCACTTTTACAAAGAAGAAATGCAGCCTATATCAATTCATCTAAGTAATCACCTTATCACCAATAATGCAGCAAAATGACATTGTGTGCACAGAGAAGCACACATTACCTAAACAGTATTCTTGTCAAAACGGTTTAATAAAATCATGACATAATCATGACAAATCCAAATTGTGAAACATTCTTCAACACAACTGGCCTAAACGCTTCAAAAGTATCAATGACCTAAGACACAAAAATGGAAAGAACTGCTCTGAACTAAAAAGCTAAAAAGATATGAAAATTAAATGGAATTCATGATCCTTGAATAAATCCAAGATTGGAAGGACAGCTATAAAACAGTATCTCAATTATTAACATGATTGAGGAAATCTGAGCATACACTATAATTATTATATCACTGTAAAGTATTTTAAATAAGACAATGAATTTTATAACAATATTGTAGTAATACAGGAAAATACCTTGTTCCTAGGTGACATACGCTTAAGAAATTCTGGGTGAAGTTTCCTGATGTCTGAAATTTCCTAATACAAATTCCTAACACATAGTAAAAAATAATAATGTGTATATGTATAGGGAGGAAAGCTGAAGTGAGAGGTGGAATGTGACAGAGAGGGCAAGAGAGGGAGGGAGGGAAGTGGGTAAAGAAGGTGTGAAAGCACAAATGTGACAAAATATTCAATAAATATTAGGTAAAATCATTCGGGTACTCATTATATCACTTCTTCAACTTTTCTGCAGGTTTGGAATTACACATAAAAACATGGAGGTAAAAAAGAACAAGCAGCAACTTTAACCCAAGCTCCTGGCTATCCAGTATAAATTTTGCTGTGTTCTATTAATAAAAAGCAATTCCAGGTGATGCTTACAAGTGCAGGCTTCAGCATGAAAGTGAGTTGTCCTGGCTGCACAATGAATAACCTAACTTAACCTCTCTGCAATGGTCTGAATGTATCCTCCCAAAATTCATGTTAAATCCTAACCTCCAAATATATTAAGAGGTGAGGCCTCTGGGGTGGTTAGGTCATGAATTAACTGTCTTACACAGAAATATTCTAGAGAGATCGCTAGCTCCTTTCACCATGAAAGGACACATAAGATGCAGGCTATTAACCAGGACAAGGGTCCTCAGCAGAATCAGACCATGTTTGATCTTGAACTTCTCAGCCTCCAGAACAGTGAGAAATAAATTTCTGTTGATGAGCCACCCAGTATTTTGTTATAGCACCCTGAACGGAAAAAGACACTCCCTGAACCTCACCTGTAAATAGGGATAATACAGTACTGATCCACAGGGACTATCTTCTAAGGATTAAATCATCTAATACGTGCTACTATTATACTTCTGTGATATCACATTCTCTGTTCACTTATATTCCTTCTAAGTATATGGGGAGACTGGATCAATTTTTAGGCTTTTTCTGTCCTGGCAACTAGCTTATGAGCTATTAATATAATAACTTTACTAAAATTTACTATAATAACTTTACTAAAACTTTACTAAAATTTTGTGAATTGCTAAATATATCCAAATTCAAATAAATTAAAATGCATTCCCTCTAAGGACCAATAAAAATAAGTCCACCATTAACACAAAAAACAGAGCTAACATATTCTACCATGTTAAAGCAGCAGCTTTTCACAGCTTACATCTGCTCCTTCCTCATGAGAGGGTTCTATGTCAGAAACAGATTTAGCCTGCCTTGGTCCCCAGAATATTAATCTTTACATTAAAATCCAATGCCCTCAGGCCAGAAATGCCTCTTAAATTCTGGTATTTCCTGGAGTTTCCTCTCAGTTCTCTTATCATTCTGTAAGTTTGTCTCCATGACCCTATTTCTTCTCATGGATTGAACAACATTCATGTACAGAGTACTTCAAAATCTAAATACCTCTGCCCCTCTGAAAAGCTCAAGATTCAGACAATTATATTTCCAAAAGTGAACTTCCTACCAACACTCCTGCCCATTTTAAAATAAGATTGGTCTTTTTTCTATTGAGTTGAATGAGTACACTTCGGATACTAACCTTTTTTGAGTTTTTTGGAAGTATAGTTTACGTACAATATTACCTAAGCTACAAGTGTACAATATAGTGATTCATAATTTTTCAAGGTTATATTCCATTACCTTAAAATACTGGCTATATTCCCTGTGTTGAACCAATAAATCCTTATAACTTATATACATATAATCATTTATACCTCTTTCAAGTATGCTGCTGCTGCTAAGTTGCTTCAGTCGTGTCCGACTCTGTGCGACTCCATAGACGGGAGCCCACCAGGCTCCCCCGTCCCTGGGATTCTCCAGGCAAGAACACTGGAGTGGGTTGCCATTTCCTTCTCCAATGCATGAAAGTGAAAAGGGAAAGTGAAGTTGCTCAGTCGTGTCCGACTCTTCGAGACCCCATGGACTGCAGCCTACCAGGCTCCTCCGTCCATGGGATTTTCCAGGCAAGAGTACTGGAGTGGGGTGCCATTGCCATTTCAAGTATATGATAAGTAAGTATTTTCTCCCATACAGCAGGCTTTTTCATTTTGTTGATGGCTTCCCTTACTGAGCAACTTCACTTTCACTTTTCACTTTCATGTACTAGAGAAGGAAATGGCAACCCACTCCAGTACTCTTGCCTGTAGAATCCCAGGGACGGGGGAGCCTGGTGGGCTGCAGTCCATGGGGTCGCTAAGAGTCAGGCACGACTGAGCAACTTCACTTTCACTTTCTGTGCAAAGCTTTTTAGTTTGATGTGCTGCTGCTGCTGCTAAGTCACTTCAGTCGTGTCCGACTCTGTGCGACTCCATGGACAGCAGCCCACCAGGCTCCCCCGTCCCTGGGATTCTCCAGGCAAGAACACTGGAGTGGGTTGCCATTTCCTTCTCCAATGCATGAAAGTGAAAAGGGAAAGTGAAGTTGCTCAGTCGTGTCCGACTCTTCGAGACCCCATGGACCGCAGCCTACCAGGCTCCCCCGTCCATGGGATCTTCCAGGCAAGAGTGCTGGAGTGGGGTGCCATTGCCTTCACCGTTAGTTTGATGTAGTCCCACTTAATTCATTTTTACTTTTGCTGTCTTTGCTTTTGGTGTTAAATCGAAAGAATCCTAATACTGATGCCAAGGAGCTTACTCCCTATGTTTCTTTCTGGAAGTTTTATAGCTTCAGGTCGTATGTTCAAGTTTCTAAACCATTCTGAACCATTTTTTGTGTCTGGTATAATACAGTAGTCTAGTTTTCCGAACACGATTTATTGAAGAGACCATCATTTGCCCACTGTACATTTTTGGCTCTGTTGCCATAAATGAACTGACCATCCATGCATGGATTTATTTCTGGGCTCTTTATTCTGTCCTATTAATCTGTTAATCTGTTAATTAATCTATTAATATGTTCTATTAATCTACTTATCTGTTTCTATGCCAATACCATATTGCTCTGATTATTATGGCTTTGTAATATAGTTTGGTATCAGGAAATATGATACCATCAGTTATGCTCTTCTTTCTGAAGATTTCTTTGAGTATTTGCTGTCTTTTGTGGTTCCACACAAATTTTAGGATTGTTTGTTCCCTGTAAAAAATGTAATGAGAAATATGATAGGGGTTGAATCTGTAAATTGGTTTCAGTGGTATGGACCTTTTTCAGTATGGACTTTTTAACAATTCTCCCAATCCATCAGCAGAGACTATCTTTCCACTAATCTGTGTCTTCTTCAATTTCTTTCACTGATGTCTTACAGATCTTATAATAAACTATAAATGTTTTTTACCTCCTTGGTCACTTATTTCTAGGTATTTTATTCTTTATGCTACAATTGAAAGCGAGATTATTTTGAAAATTTCTGAGTTATTAACATATAGAAATACAACTGATTTTTGTATACATAAACAGTGTAGTGTTTAGGATTTTCTATATATAATATCATTCATCTGCAAATAGTGACAGTTTTACTTCTTTCTTTCTGATCTGAATACCTCATTCCTTTTTAATAATTTATTATTTGCCTGGTTTTTGCTAAACTGCATGGAGTAGGATCACCAAAACTATGTCAAATAAAAGTGGGAAGGAAAAGCTTTCAGCTTCAGTTGAGTATGTTAGCTGAGGGCTTATAATATATGGTTTTTATCCACAGGAGTTTACAAAGAATTTTGACTTAAAGAGTTGCTTTAACAGAAGAAAAAGTTTCTTAAAAAAATATGGATTTTATGATGTTGAGGTACATTCCCTCTATAACCCATTTTGTTGAAAGTTTTTATCATAATGGATGTTAAATTTGTCAGATTCTTTTTCTGCACCATTGAGATGATCACATGATTTTTATCCTTCATTCTGTTAATATGATGTATCTATCACACTGATGACTTGCAGATGCTGAACCACCTTTGCAGCTCCAGAATGAATCCCACTTGATTATGGTGAATGATCCTTTTAATGTATTGTTGAATTTAGTTTGCTAATATTTTGTTGAGAATTTCTGCATCATATTCATCAGGGATACTGGCCTGTAATTTTCTTTACTTCCAGTGTTCTTGTCTGTTTTTTGTATCAGGGTTATGCTAGCTTCATAAAATGAGTTTGAAGTGTACCCTCCTATTCTATTTTTTAGAAGAGTTTGAAGACTGGTAATAGTTCTTCTTTAAATGTCTGGCAGAATTCACCAGTGAAGCCATCTGGTCCTGGACTTTTGCTTGTTGGAAGTTTTTTGATTACTCAATAATCAAGATTATTTGATCTAGATTCAATCTCTTTACTAATATAGGTATACCTCAGAGATATTACAGGTTTGGCTCTAGAAGACTGTAATAAAGCAAATATTAAAATAAAGCAAGTCACAAAGTTTTTGGCCTTTCAGTGCATATGAAAGCACTTTTATACTATATTGTAGTCTATTAATTGTGCAATATCATTTTGTCTAAAACAACAATGTACATACCTTAATTTCAGAATATTTTATTGCTAAAAAATGACAAGATAACATAATAGTAACACACAAGATTACTGAGCAGAGATTACCAAAACAAATAATCATGAAAAAGTTTGAAACACTGTAAGAATTACCAATTTGTGACACAAAAACACAAAGTGAATAAATGCAAGGTTGCCACAAACCTTCAATTCGTTAAACACATACACACACACACACACACACACACACAGAGTATCTGTGAAACACAATAAAGCCAATCTCAAAAAAATGAGGTATACCTCTAATGGGGTTTGGTTCAGATTTTCCATTTCTTCATGATATAGTTTTGGTAGGTAGTATGTTTCTAAGAATTTATCTATTTCTTCTTTGTTGTCCAGTTTGTTGGCATGTAATTGTTCCCAGTAGTCTTTGGGGTATGAGGAGTTAACGTCTCCTCTTTGATTTCTTATTTGAGTCCTCTTTTTTCCTTATTATGTCTAGCTATAGGTTTGTCTATTTTGTTTATCTTTAAAAAAAAAAAACTAGCTCCTAGATCCATTGATCTTTTCTATTGTCACTCTAGTTCTAATCTAATATTAATTTCCTTTCTTCCACTAACACTAGATTTAGCTTGTTCTTCTAGTTCCTAGAGGTGCAGAGTTAGGTTATTTAAAATCTGCCTTGTTTCTTAACTTTGGCATTTTCTCAATGAACCTCTCTTTTACTTCATTCTATAGGTTTTATATTTAGTACATTGTATTTCCATTTTCAGTAGTTTCTGAGTATTTATTAATTTTTCTTTTTATTTCTTCTTTGACCCATTGATTATTCAGTAGCATGTTGCTTAAGCTCTACATGTTTATGAATTTTGCAGTTTTTCTCTTGTCACTGAGTTCTAGTTTTATACCACTGTGGTCAAAAAGACTGCTAATATGACTCAAATCTTCTTAAACTTATTAAGATTTGTTTTGTGCCTAACATATGATCTTTGACAATGTTCCAAATGCACTTGAGAAGAATGTGTATTTGGATATACCTTTGCTTTTGGATAGAATGTTCCATACATGTCTGTTAAGTCTATCTTGTCTAAGTTGTAATTTAAGGCCAACGTTTCCTTATTGATTTTTTGTCTTGATGACTTACTGATAAAAGTGGGGAATTAAGGTCTCCTATTACTGTATTGTTGTCTACTTCTCCCTTTAGGTCTGTTAATATGTACTTTCTATAATTAGATACTCCTAAAACCTGCCCCCTTTCTTATCTCTGTTAACACCGCCCAGTCACCTAAGACAGAAACTGAGAGTCATCTGTTCACAATTACTTCTCTCTCCTCCCATATTTAACCAATTTCCAAACTCTGGTACCATCTCCTGGATCCATCTGATTGTCTTAGCTCCTGTCCCTTCTTCTCCACTTCCATCATTGACAGGCAGAGAAATCAGTTAATGGGACAAGACCTCCAGAGTTCTTTTTTCCCTCCAGCAAAGCAGCTGGCAATGTTCCCATGGTGGCTCCTCTGCCGGCCTTTTAGCCTCTATCCCTGAATAACTAAAATTCTAATCTATCCTGATGAACATGTAGTGTGAGAAATAAACTGCTGTTTCAAGCTATTTAGATTTGAGGGTTGTTTCTTACCCACCATACCCATCTCTATCTTGATTTCAACATCTTCTGCATGACTACAATAGCCCTCCTAACAAATGTCTCTCCCTCTACTCTTAATCCATTGTATTTTTCAAAACTGGTACCAGAGTTACCCTTGTAAAATAATCATTCCATTTCTCTGATGATAATCTTCAGAGGTTCCTCTTTGCCTCAAAATATTTCAAATTCCTTAATATAACTCTTAAAGCCTACCATGAAATTAGGCTCTACAGATCTTCTCTCCAGTCAATCAAAATAATGCTACCTCTCCGTACACACCATAGTCTTTAACATTCCTGGGATTCTGCCCAGGCTATTCTATTTGCTTGAAATGCATTCCCACCCTTATAGCACATCACTCACCTTTGCCATCCTAGCCAAACAAACCCCTTGGCAGCTATCCTTCCCATTCTCTCAACAGTTATTCAAATTTCTGTCTCTTCTCAAGGACTCTATTTTACCGACTCTCTCATTAGAACACACCAGCCCCCAACCCAAAAGGGTAAGTCTCCTCCATCACAAGGAATATCAAGGCCCTAAAGTCAGAAGCTCCCTCAAACTCCTTTGTTCAGTGACCAAGCATTTGTCCCCATCCCTTTCTTGATCTTTTCCTCTATCTTAATGAAAGACATAAAAATAATTCTACCTCCCTTATGGCAGAAAGCAAAGAGGAACTAAAGAGCCTCTTGATGAAAGTGAAAAGGCTGGCTTAAAACTCAACATTCAAAAAACAAATCATCACATCTGATCCCATTACTTCATGGCAAATAGATGGGGAAACAATGGAAACAGTGGCAGACTTTATTTCTTGGGCTCCAAAATCACTGCACATGGTGACTGCAGCCATGAAAGTAAAAGACGCTTACTCCTTGGAAGGAAAGTTATGACCAACCTAGATAGCATATTTAAAAGCAGAGACATTACTTTGCCGACAAAGGTCCATCTAGTCAAAGCTATGATTTTTCCAGTAGTCATGTATGGATGTGGGAGTTGGACCATAAAGAAAGCTGAGCACCAAAAAACTGATGCTTTTGAACTCTGGTGTTGGAAAAGACTCTTGAGAGTCCCTTGGACTTCAAGGAGATCAAGCCAGTCGATCCTAAAGGAAATTAGTCCTGAACATTCATTGAAAGGACTGATGCTAAAGCTGAAGCTCCAATACTTTGGCCACCTGATGGGAAGAACTGACTCACTGGAAAAGACCCTGATGCTGGGAAAGACTGAAGGCAGGAGGAGAAGACGACGACAGAGGACCAGATGATTGGATGGCATCACCAACACAATGGACCTAAGTCTGAACAAGTTCTGGGAGTTGGTGATGGAAAGAAGCATGGTGTGCTGCAGTCCATGGTACTGCAAAGAGTCAGACACAACTGAGCAACTGAACTGAACTGCTCTGGAGTTCATCTTCTCTTCACACTCAAGGACTTCACTCCATTATCACCACTCTCTAATGTCTTGTTCATTCCCTGAACATATAAATATGCTCAAGTCTCTCACCTTAAAAAAATTCTTCCTTGAGACTTCCCTGGCAATCCAATGGTTACAACTCCACACTTCCCATGCAGGGGGTGTAGGTTCAATCCCTCACCCCAATCCTCACCCCAATTCCTGGTGAGGAAACTAAGATCCCACATGCCATGCAGCATGGCCAAAAATAAATCAGTTGATTAATTTTAAAAAAAAAAACTCTTCTCTGAACTCCACCTACTCACTATTGTCCTCTCTCCATATCTTTGTAATCTTCTGGAAAAATAGTTTACTTCGTCCCACCTTCTGTTTATTCCTCAACGCAATGCAATTTTGCCTCTTCCCTCATCACTCCAGTGATCCTGCTCTCACTGATATCAACAATGACCTAAATCCAGTAAGTAAGGGCTTCCTGGTGGCTCAGACGGTAAAGAATCTGCCTGCAATGCAGGAGATGCAGGTTCAATCCCTGGGTTGGGAAGATCCACCATGGAAGGAAATGGCTATCCACTCTAGTATTCTTGCCTAGGAAATCCCATGGACAGGTGAGCCTGGTGGGCTACAAACCATGGGGTCACAAAGAGTCAGGCACAACTGACCAACACTAACACTTTCACGTCCTTTCTGTCTTTATACTTGACATTTCCACTACACACAAACACAATTACCTTCCTCCTCTTGGAACGTTTCTCCTCTAAAACCCTATCACATGTACTTTACTAGGGATTCCCCTCTACCTTCCTGGCTTCCTCAATTTTCTTCCAGGGCTCCTGCCACCAATCACATCTTTAACTGTCAGCGTTCTCCAAGGCTCTCTCAGCCTTTAGGTCTTCAGTCTTAACATGATCCTTGAAGGAACCAAACCTATCCTTTCAACTACAATGTATATGATGTTCACTCCTCAGTATCTCTCCAGCCCTGATTTCTCTCTTCAACTCCAGACTGAAGCATCTAATTTCCTATTACGCATTTCCACAGGGTTCTACAGATACCTCAGGTTCAACCAGTCCAAAACCAAAGACCTCACCTTTATTTCCAAACATCCATCCCTAACTCATAAATGATGGTCACCAACCACCATGGCATGGAATCCAGAAAACTAGTAATCATTCAAGAGCTCATCCCTCTCACTTACAACTATACTTATATACATACACAACACACACACACATTTCCACGTCTAAAAGATTCTACCTTTTAAACATCTCTTGAATCTGTACATCTCTATGCATTTGCAGGACCACTTTAGAGCCTCACAATCTGTTATCTGGATTATTTATTATATGTTAGCCCCTAAACTGGACTCCCTGGTTCTAGTCTACTTTTCAATCCAGTTCCCACACTGCTACAAGCAATCTTTTAAAAATACAATCCTTCCATAGTTTTCATACTGTAACACAAAATTCATTTCAGCCTATGAATAAGGCCTTCAAGATCAGGCCCCTACCTACCTCTCTAGCCTTTTCTCTAAACAATCCCCATAAACATCCCATATGAAGGCACATACATGTCCCTGAAGCTGGACAAAGGCAGTATGCTGTTCGGCTCTACACGCCCACCCTTTATGTAGGTAGTTCTTCCCCTAGAACTCTCTTCCTCATAAGTACCTGCCCACCTTGTTAACTCCTTCAGGTTAACTACCTGTCACCCCTTCAAGATTCCTAACTCTCTCACAGAAAGTCTTTTCACATCTTTATTGTGCTTCCAAAGCACTTTGTGCATTCCTCTAGCTCAGAGTTCATCAGGCTGCAGTATCCTGACTTCTCAGTCTATGCTGTTTGAAGGTAAGGACTACGTCCTCTAGCACCTAATCCCGGAGAAGACGATGGCACCCCACTCCAGTACTCTTGCCTGGAAAATCCCATGGACGGAGGAGCCTGGTAGGCTGCAGTCCATGGGGTCGCAAAGAGTCAGACACAACTGAGCAACTTCACTTTCACTTTTCACTTTCACGCACTGGAGAAGGCAATGGCAACCCACTCCATTGCTCTTGCCTGGAGAATCCCAGAGACGGGGGAGCCTGGTGGGCTGCTGTCTATGGGGTCGCACACAACTGAAGCAACTTAGCAGCAGCAGCACCTAATCCTGTAGCTATTTATACGCTGGTTGAATTAATGAGTCCACTGAGAATAATTCGAATTTTACCTTCTCTGAAAAGTTGATTCTGAACCTGTCATTTAGAATTAAGCATTCTTTCTCCTTGCTTTCATGTTACATTTTATTACCACCTTGTAACAGCTGTCTGAGGAGGCCTTACAAATAGCTGTGAAAAGAAGAAAAGCAAAAATCAAAGGAGAAAAACAAATATATACTGATTTGAATGCATAGTTCCAAAGAAGAGCAAGGAGAGGTAAGAAAGCATTCCTGAGCGATCAGTGCAAAGAAATAGAGGAAAATAACAGAATGGGAAAGCCTAGAGATCTCTTCAAGAAAATTAGAGATACCAAGGGAACATTTCATGCAAAGGTGTGCACAATAAAGGACAGAAATGGTAGGGACCTAACCGAAGCAGAAGATATTAAGAAGAGGTGGCAAGAATACACAGAAGAACTGTACAAAAAAGATCTTCATGACCCAGATAATCACAATGGTGTGATTATCTCACCTAGAGCTAGACATCCTGGAATGTGAAAGTGGGCCTTAGGAAGCATCACCACGAACAAAGCTAGTGGAAGTGATGGAATTCCAGTTGAGCTATTTCAAATCCTAAAAGATGATGCCGTGAAAGTGCTGCACTGAATATGCCAGCAAATTTGGAAAACTCAGCAGCGACCACTGGACTGGAAAAGGTCAGTTTTCATTCCAATCCCAAAGAAAGGCAATACCAAAGACAACTGGAAAAACCATAGCTTTGACTAGACGGACCTTTGTTGGCAAAGTAGTGTCTCTGCTTTTTAATATGCTGTCTAGGTTGGTCAAACTTTTCTTCCAAGGGGCAACCGTCTTAATTTCATGGCTGCAGTCACTATCTGCAGTGATTCTGGAGCCCAAGAAAATAAAGTCTGCCACTGTTTCCACTGTTTTCCCATCTATTAGCCATGAAGTGATGGAACCAGAAAGGCAATGCTCAAACTACCACACAATTGCACTCATCTCACATGCTAGTAAAGTAATGCTCAAAATTCTCCAAGCCAGGCTTCAGCAATATGTGAACTTCCTGATGTTCAAGCTGGTTTTACAAAAGGCAGAGGAACCAGAGATCAAATTGCCAACATCCGCTAGATCATGGAAAAAGCAAGAGAGTTCCAGAAAAACATTTATTTCTGCTTTATTGACTATGCCAAAGCCTTTGACTGTGTGGATCACAATAAACTGTGGAAAATTCTGAGAGAGATGGGAATACCAGAACACCTGACCTGCCTCTTGAGAAATCTGTATGCAGGTCAAGAAGCAACAGTTAGAACTGGACATGGAATAACAGACTGGTTCCAAATAGGAAAAGGAGTATGTCAAGGCTGTATATTGTCACCCTGCTTATTTAACTTCTATGCAGAGTACATCATGAGAAATGCTGGACTGGAAGAAACACAAGCTGGAATCAAGATTGCCGGGAGAAATAGCAATAACCTCAGATATGCAGATGACACCACCCTTATGGCAGAAAGTGAAGAGGAACTTAAAAGCCTCTTGATGAAAGTGAAAGAGGAGAGTGAAAAAGCTGGCTTAAAGCTCAACATTCAGAAAACTAAGATCATGGCATCTGGTCCCATCACTTCATGTCAAACAGATGGGAAAACAGTGTAAACAGTGTCAGACTTTATTTTCTTGGGCTCCAAAATCACTGCAGATAGTGACTGCAGCCGTGAAATTAAGATGGTTGCTCCATGGAAGAAAAGTTTGACCAACCTAGACAGCATATTAAAAAGCAGAGACACTACTTTGCCAACAAAGGTCCATCTAGTCAAAGCTATGGTTTTTCCAGTTGTCATGTATGCATGTGAGAGTTGGACTATAAAGAAATCTGAGCACCAAAGAACTGATGCTTTTGAACAGTGGTGTTGGAGAAGACTCTTGAGAGTCCCTTGAACTGCAAAGAGATCCAACCAGTCCATCCTAAAGGAAGTCAGTCCTGAGTGTTCACTGGAACGAACACTGGATGTTGCTCTGTGGCATGTGGATATTAAACATTGGATGTTGAAGCTGAAACTCCAATACTTTGGCCACCTGATGCGAAGAGATGACTCATTTGAAAAGACCCTGATGCTGGGAAAGATTGAGGGCAGGAGGAGAAGGGGACGACAGAGGATGAGATGGATGGATGGCATCACCAACTCAATGGATATGAGTTTGGGTAAACTCTGGGAGTTGGTGATGGACAGGGAGGCCTGGTGTGCTGCAGTCCATAGGGATGCAAAGAGTCAGACACAACTGAGCAACTGAAATGAACTGAACTGAACTGTAACACTCATGACCTTGTAGTTTATTTACTTTTTTTAATCTATAAAAATAAAACATGAAATAGGGACAATAGGGAATGATCACAATCCTTGACCAATAAGGATGATGTCACATCTATCTTATTATCGTTAGTATATAATCTATCACAGGTACCTCTTAAACAGCTGAGTAAATGAATGAGTTTTTCTTTTCATAAATTTTATTGACGTTATTACTCTGGAAGCAGTTCTGTAAATCTGACTTGAAGATCACTCTTTCTATTGTAAAAATAAAGAAGAACCAGAAACTAAGAGAATACATTCTAAGAAAGAATTAACCTGGACAGAAAACATATGGGTGATGTTTATTCTAACAAAGACCAATAGTGAACTGAGTTCCTCCGATTTCTAAGCTAACACTGTAGCTTAGAAATGTACTAGGCTCATGGTATACCAAAGGAAAAGCTGGGTTTGTAAGATGAAACAGTAGCAAGTGAATGCTGGTAATTCTTAATTCAAACTGTATAACCAGGCTTCCTTGGTGGTCCAGTGGTTCTGCCTTGCAATACAAGGGACATCAGTTCGATCCCTGGTCTGGTAAGATTCTACATGCCACAGAGCAACTAACGCCATGAGCCACAACGACTGAGCCTAAGCTCTAGAGCCCATGAGCCGTAACTGCTGAAGCTACACGCTGCAACCACTGAAGTCCAGGTGACTCGAGCCTGTGCTCCACAATAAGAGAAGCCATGCAGTGAGAAACCCACACACCACAACCAGAGAAAGCCCGTGTGCAGAAACAAAGGCCCAGCACAGCCGAAAATAATGTTTTAAGAAGAAACAGACTTAGAAAAACAAAATCTGTAATATTTTCAGAGGGCCTCAGGTGGCACTGTGTATGCACATGTATGTGTGTGGCTAAACCTGTGTACCCTACTTTGGGAAATGAACAAAGCACAAGTCTACAATAAAGGACAAGATAGAACAGAAAGAACAGAAGAGACTCATGGCCTAAAACAGATTATGGATCTGAATACATTCTATAGCTGAATCCAGTCAGTCTACTAAATTGAAAAGACAATTGCTACTTCCCAACCTCTAAGAAACTAATAGGCAGAAAAACATTTATGAAAGCAATGTTAATGCCAAAGAGAAAAAGGAAGAAAAAGAAAAAAAACAAAGCATGGAAATAAAGCACTATTTTATCTTTGCAAATATTAACTTCAATGCTGTTCTGTTATTCAGTAGCACTAGAGAATGTCATTTAGAGACTAGTAATTTGATCATATTTAATATAAACTATCCTTCTATGAAGGCTTCCCTGATAGCTCAATTAGCAAAGAATCTGCCTACAATGCAGAAGATCCTGGCTCGATTCCTGGGTCAGGAAGATCTCCTGGATAAGGGATAGGCTACCCATTCCAGTATTCTCAGGCTTCCCTTGTGGCTCAGCTGGTAAAGAATCTGCCTGCAATGGGGGAGACATGGGTTCAGTCCCTGGGGTGGGAAGATCTCCTGGAGAAGGGAAAGGCTACCCACTCCAGTATTGTGGCCTGGAGAATCCCATGGACTGCATAGTCCATGGGGTCGCAGAGTCAGACACGAGTCAGTGGCTTTCACTTTCACCCTTCTGTGAGGTAGACTACGCTTGCTGATTGTGGCCACCGAAGAGATGTAAATACATCCCAGGTACATGGGAAGTATGCTCATTAATATCTGTAGATACCTCTTTGTCTCTCTTCTGTATCACCTACTAACTATAGGTGAAGTACAATATTGAAGCTAGCCTAAGAATTCATTAAGGGCAGCTTCAATCTCAAGTGTTTACATTTTAAATCAGTAGATGTATCAAGAAGTATTATCATACTTAACCTTAAGATACCTCCAAATGTCAATTTTCCTGTATCCTAAAAGGCAACAGACCATCAACTCCATTTTACATATAAAGACACTGATTCAGCAGAGTTCATGAGGGTAAACACAGAAAAGCCTCAAAGAACCTCAAATAAGGTTAAAAATTCAAGTCTCAAGCACTGGCTCTGGTTTTACTCCCTCACAAAGCCTACACAGAAACTAAACAGGTTTGACTCCTTTCAGTCATCCTATCTTAACAATTACACTTAATTTTTCAGCCATCACATTCACTTAGTTAAGAAGAAAGAAAAAATATTTTTGCATTACCATATAGGGAAAATACTCTAAGGGCACACCCTCTTTGTCTTCCTGGGTTTTTACAGTTAAAAACACTGCTAGGATATGTGCTACAGCAAATGCAACACAATACTAATTATTGGCCCTTAGAGGTGAATTAGGGACATTAACTGTAAAATTCTTTCAACTCTTCAGTATGCTTGAAAATTTTACAATCAATGTTGGGAGAGAAAGCTAATTATAATGTAAAAAGACATTATAAAAAGACGTCTTATTTTACTCACTGGTCAATATATGAGCCAGAGAGGGTGATGGCACCCCACTCCAGTACTCTTGCCTGGACAAGCCCACGGACAGAGGAGCCTGGTGGGCTGTAGTCCATGGGGTCGCTAGGAGTCAGACACAACTCAGCGACTTCACTTTCATTTTTATGCATTGGAGAAGGAAATGGCAGCCCACTCCAGCGTTCTTGCCTGGAGAATCCCAGGGACGTCTATGAGGCCGCACAGAGTCGGACAGGACTCAAGTGATGTAGCAGCAGCAGCAGCAATATGTGAGCAGACAAGTTTATCTGTGAATAAACCGTGTGCATGTGTGTCATGGATCTGAAAGAGGGTTCATTTTTTAGTAAAAATCCACTAATGCTGACTAGGTTTCACAGGACACAGTGATATATTAGACTGCTGCTGCTGCTGCTGCTAAGTCACTTCAGTCGTGTCCGACTCTGTGCAACCCCACAGACGGCAGCCCACCAGGCTCCTCTGTCCCTGGGATTCTCCAGGCAAGAACACTGGAGTGGGTTGCCATTTCCTTCTCTAATCCATGAAAGTGAAAAGTGAAAGTAAGTTGCTCAGTTGTGTCCAACTCTTAGGGACCCCACAGACTGCAGCCCACCAGGCTCCTCCGTCCATGGGATTTTCCAGGCAAGAACACTGGAATGGGGTGCCATTGCCTTCTCCGATATATTAGACTAGTATGTGTTTATCCCGCCTATAGCCCGCTTTGTCTACATGCAATGAAGGAAACTCTTGTCTAATATGGAGTAGGGGGGTGTTTTAACAATAGTAACTCATCTAATGCTTAAATATTATGTTGTACAGTAATAACTGTGGTTTCCTACCGGTGAACTTTGCTGTTTGATATTGGAATACATTATTAAATAAATGTGTTTATGTTATGCATTTCTTCCTTTATGTTTTTTGCTAATGACTTATTATTTGCCATTTATTTTATACTTATTTTAGACTAAGGATATGCTAGACAAAAAGCAAATTTGAGTGATTTTCTTATTCCAGTTCAAAATGGGTCGGAAAGTAGCAGAGACAACTTGCAACATCAACAACGCATTTGGCTCAGGAACTACTAATGAACACATAGTGAGGTGGTGGTTCAAGAAGTTTTGCAAAGGAGAAGAGAGCTTTGAAGATGAGGAGCACTGTGCCAGCCACTGGAAGTTGACAATGACCAACTGAGAGCAATCATCAAAACTAATCCTCTTATAACTACACAAGAAGCTGCCAAAGAACTCAATGTCGACCATTTGTCCAGCATTTGAAGCAAACTGGACAGGTAAAAACGCTTGATAAATGAATGCCTCAAAAGCTGACTGAGAATCAAAAAAGCGTCCTTTTCAAGTGTCACCTTCTCGTATTCCATGCAACAATGAACCATGTCTCTATCAAATTGTGACGGGCAACAAAAAGTGGATTGTATACAACGATCAGTGATGACCAGCTCAGCGGGAGGACAGAGAAGCTGCAAAGTACTTCCCAAAGCCAAACTTGCACCAAAAAAAGGTCTTGGTCACTGTTTGGGGGTCTGCTGCCAGTCTGATTCACCACTGCTTTCTGAATCCAGCGAAAACCATTGCATCTGAAAAATATGCTCAGCAAATCAATGAGATGCACCGAAAAGTGCTAATGCCACCACCGAACTATGTGCTTCCCATTGCAAGGGCACAGGTTCAATCCAACCTCTGGTTAGACAACTAAGATCCCAAGCAGCACAGCCATAAAAAACAACAGACCTCTAGAACATATACATCAAATAATCTAATTAGTTTTCTTTTCTTCTCTTTTCCTTTACACCTAGTAGAGGAATAAGACAAAAATCACATGCTCTAGAGAGCTCTTTTGGCACTGGAGAGATGACGATTCTAGAAAATTTAACTTCCGTGTGAGCAGGAAACTCAGAATAGAATGTACAGAGGGAAATATGGTAAAGACAAAGAGGAATCCAGATTTGTGAAAACTGGCTCAAAAAAGGCAGACAAAATGAGAAGTCTGGGATGCCCTGAAGGGTTCCAGAATCTGTTGTTTTGGGGTGCAGAGGTGTCCTGTTGAAACAATGGTGTATCCAAGGGTGGCAAGATGTGAGAACAGGGAAGGTAAAAGAACAAGTAATTCATCTGCAGCTGAAGCCTAACCCTGAAAGCAAAGTGAAAAAGAGCAAAATATAAAGTAGATAAAACAAGCTAGATTTTAGTGTGTGTGTGTGTGTGTCTGTGTGTATCTGTGTAGACTTCCCTGGTGGTCCAGTGGCTAAGACTCCACGATCCCAATGCAGGGGGCTTGGGTTCGATCCCTTGTCAGGGAACTAGATTCTACATGCCACAACTAAGACTTTACATGCCATAGCTAAGACTTTGCATGCCACAACTAAGACCTGGCACAGATGAATAAATTATATATATACAGATGCTTTATTTATTGGCCATTCAGCATGTGATCTTAGTTCCCCAACCAGGGGTCAAATCCATGCTGCCTGCATCAGGAGCACAGAGCCTTAACCACTAGACCACCAAAGAAATCCCTGTGTGTGTGTGTGTGTGTGTGTGTGTGTGTGTGTGTTTGGCCTAGCCTTTGTACTGGGAGCAAGATGACATTTAAAATTAAGCTGGAGAAAATAACAGACTTCAGTTTTCTTTGGCAGAAGGGTAAAACTAAATGAAATATTAGAAGGAATAAGACTAGGGCAAGGAGGCGGTTAAAGGCCATTACAGTTATCCAAATAAGAGATGATGGTGGCAATGCTGATGGAGAGAAATTAAAAAGATTCATCAGAAATTGAGCAGATAAGAGGCTACCTAACTGCATGATTACTTAACATCAAAGAGTAAGAATGACTAAAGTATGATATCCAGGTTTCCATCTTACACAACTAGGTGGTATATTTCAAAGAAAAAAGAATTCATTTATGCTTTGGTCATACTGAGTCTGAGATGTTGTGTGGCAGTCATACGGAGATGTTCAAGAGATCACTGAATAAATGAACCTAGTGCTCAGGTAAATGGAGAAGGAAATGGCAACCCACTCCAGTACTCTTGCCTGGAGAATCCTGTGGACGGAGGAGCCTGGTGGTCTGCTGTCCATGGGGTCGCATAGCGTCGGGCACGACTGAGCGACTTCACTTTCACTTTTCACTTTCATGCACTAGAGAAGGAAATGGCAACCCACTCCAGTGTTCTTGCCTGGAGAATCCCAGGGACTGGGGAGCCTGGTGGGCTGCTATCTGTAGGGTCGCACAGAGTCGGACACGACTGAAGCAACTTAGCAGCAGCAGTACCACCTCGGGTAAAAGTCAAATTGGACACAGAGAATTACAAATTGCCAGCTTATAACAGATACCAAGTGAAGCTATCAGGGTGGATATGTGACAAACTATGTAGGACAATAATTCTTCTAAATGTTATCCAAGACAACTGACCAGAGACATCACAAATGCCTGGAATGTTTGTTAATACACAAATTCCTGGGCTCCATCCCAAGCCTAAGTCAAAATCCCTGGGCATAAGCCCAGGAACCCATGTTTCACCCATTCACTCATTCATTTATTCCATAAACGTGTGCTGAAAGACCATTCTGGGCACAAGGAATACAGCAGTTATAAAATAAACAAGACCCCTGTACTTACAGGTTTGAGGTTTTGGCTATGGCCAGACTATAGACAAGAAAACAAACGAGATAACTAAGATAGTGGTAAGTGCTATGGAGCAAATAAAACAGAACTGTAATGAAGGAATAGTACGGACAGGGAAACGAGGTACAAGTCAAGTCACAGCAGCTGGCAGTGGTGAGATCCTGAAGGCTTTTGTAAGTCACATTCTTAAATTCTCCAAGAGATGCTTAGGGCATTAAGGTTTAAGAATCAGAGATAGAGAGAGAGAATACAATAGTAACCTTAAGGAAAATACATATTTAAGGGATGAGCAGGGGACAAAGGGCCAGGAATGCAAGTGGAAAAGAAAGTAGTATCACTGAAACATTTTAAGAAAGAGAAGGGTCAAAAGTGACAAATGCTCCAGAAAACTTGAATTAAGGATGAAAAGAAATCCATTAAATTAAAAGAAATCCATTAAATTAACAAGGTCCACCATATTCTTCCCACTGATGTTGACGGCTGCTGGGAGCAGCTCCACCAAGAGTTTAGAAACACTAAGTGGCCACTCGCCTTCTACACAGTCACAGCACACTGCTTCCTGCAAGTTATCAGCTGGCTACTGTCCTAGATCTTTTTCCCTGTTCCCACAGAATCACAAAGGAGACAACATAATTTGCTGAGCATAGGAAGAAAACTATATTTCAAATATATCACTTATTAAGTATGAGCTGTCACTGCCTTGATCACTTTCCTCCTCGTTCTGTTACAAAGCTTACAGAAGTCTGAATCACGCTTCTCCAAGGCACAAAGAACGCCCATAGTGTTGCCCATGTGTCAAAACCATGCACAAATTCTTAAAAACTGACAAAAGTCCTTGCAACTGGCACATGCAACAAAAACAATGCCCCCACAAAAATATGAACTGCATCCTTGGAAAATCTATCTTTTAATATGAATGTTGACCACTTTAAGGTTTGATGAGCTTTTAGGAAAAAGAAAATGCTTTGCAGATATGAAATATGGTTTTGATCATTATTAATAATAAACACTGTAGCACAAATGTTATCAACATGAAACACACAAAAAACATCACATAAGGTAGATAACGAATCAAGTGGCAAAAGAAACTAGTTAATAATTAAAAGTTTATCTCTATACTGTACACTAGACGAGAATTATATAGAAGACTAGCAGTGGGAGCAAAATTACCTCCAAAATGGCCATCATCAAAAAAACCTAAAAATAATAAAACACACACACACACACACAAAGAAAATTAAAAAAAAAAAGAAAGAAAGAAATCTACAAACAATAAATGCTTGAGGTGGTGTAGAGAACAGAAAACCCTCCTAAACTGTTGGTGGAAACGTAAATTGGTATAGCCACAACGGAGAACAGTATGGAGGTTCCTCAAAAGGCTAAAAAGCGGGACTTTCTTGATGGTCCAGGTTAAGAATCTACCTGCCGATGAAGGGGACACAGGTTTGACCCCTGGTCCGAGAAGGTCCCACATGCCTCGGCAGAGTAGTGCACCATAGCTACTGAGCCTCTGTGGTGCAGCTACTGAAGCCCGCATGCCTAGAGCCTGTGCTCCACAACAAGAGGACCCACTGCAATGAGAAGCCCACGTGTCGCAACTAGAGAGTAGTTCCCACTCTCCCCAACTAGATAAAGTCCACACACGGCACAAAGACCTAGCACAACAATAAATAAATATTTTAAAAAACCACAAAAGAGAGAAGTAACGCGTGAACCAGCAATCCCACTACTATGCATATACCCTGAGAAAACCATAATAACCATAATTCAAAAAGGCACATGTACCCCAGTGTTCACTGCAGCACTCTTTACAATAGCCAGAACATGGAAGCAACCTAAATATCCATTGACAGATGAATGGACAAAGATGTGGTACATATATACACTGAACTATTAGCCATAAAAAAATAATAAAACTAGGTCATTTGCAGTGATGTGGGTGGACCAAGAGTCTGTCATACAGAGTGAAGTAAGTCAGAAAAACAAGTATCATATATTAATTCATATGTATGGAATCTAGAAAGATGGTACAGATGAGTATGTTTGCAAGGCAGTATTAAAGACACAGACATAGAGAACAGACTGTGGACACATGGGGAAGAAGCTGAGGGTTAAGACAAACTGCAGTGCAGGACTGACATATACACAACTGTACATAATGTATATAATGTACATATGTATATGTAATAATCTACATAATGTATAATGTATACACACACATTAATGTGTATAAAACAGCTAGTGGGAAGTTGCAGTATAACAAGGGAGCTCAGCTTGGTCCTCTGTGATGACCTATAGGGGTGGAAGGAAGGGGTGGGAAGGGAGAGAAAGAGGTTCAAGAGGGAGGCAAAATATGTATACAAATAGCTAATTCACTTTGTTGTACAGCAGAAACTGACATAACATTGTAAAGCAATTATATTCCCCACACACACAGAAAAAGATACATACATCCCAACATTCACTGCAGCACTACTTATAATAGCCAGGACATGGAAGCAGCCTAAATGTCCATCAACAAAGGAATGAATAAAGAAGATGTGAAACATATATACAGTGGAATATTATTCAGTCACGAAAAGGAATGAAATAGTGCATCTGCAGCAACGTGGAATAGACTTAAGAGATCATCAAGCTGAGTGGAGTTAAGTCAAACAGAAAAACAAATACCATATATTAATGCTTTTATATGGAATCTAGAAAAATGGTACAGATGAACTCATTTGCAAACCAGAAATACAGATTTAGAGAAAAAACTTATGGATATCAAAGGGGAAGGGGGTGGATGGGATGAATTGGGAGATTGGGACTGACATATATATACTACTACATATAAAACAGAAAATTAATGAGAACCTATTGTATTGCACAGGGAACTCTATTCAGAGCTCTGTGGTGACCTAAACAGGAAGGAAATCTAAAAAGGGTGGGATTTACATATAAATATACGTGTGTGTGTGTGTGTGTGTGTGTGTGTGTGTTTGTATAACTGATTAACTTTGCTGTACAGCAGAAACACAACATTGCAAAGCAAATATACTCCAATAAAAATTAACTTAAAAAAATTACCTCCAGGGCTTCCCTGGTGGCTCAGGGTTAAAATCCACCTGCCAAGGGGAAACATGGTTTGATCCCTGGTAGGGGAAGATCCCACATGCTGCAGAGCAACTAAGCCCAGGAACCACAACGACTGAAGTCTGCGAGCCCTAGAGACTGGGGAGTCATTGAAATGAGAAGCCTGCGCACCACAACAAAGGGTAGACCCCCCCTGGCTGTAACTAGAGAAAAGCCCACACAGCAGTGAAGACCCAGCACAGCCAAAAACAGATCAATAAATATTATCAAAACACATCACCTCCAAAAGATCAAGTGCCGGTGCTGGGAAAATTGGTCAACAACTTGTAAAAGAATGAAACTAGATCACTTTCTAACACCACACACAAAAATAAATTCAAAATGGATTAAAGATCTAAATGTAAGACCAGAAACCATAAAACTCCTAGAGGAGAACATAGGCAAAACACTCTATGACATACATCACAGCAGGATCCTCTATGATCCACCCCCCAGAATTCTGGAAATTAAAGCAAAAATAAACAAATGGGATCTAATCAAAATTAAAAGCTTCTGCACAACAAAGGAAAATATAAGCAAGGTGAAAAGACAGCCTTCTGATTGGGAGAAAATAATAGCAAATGAAGCAACTGACAAACAACTAATCTCAAAAATATACAAGCAACTTATGCAGCTCAATTCCAGAAAAATAAATGACCCAATCAAAAAATGGGCCAAAGACCTAAATAGACATTTCTCCGAAGAAGACATACGGATGGCTAACAAACACATGAAAAGATGCTCAACATCACTCATTATCAGAGAAATGCAAATCAAAACCACAATGAGGTACCACTTCACACCAGTCAGAATGGCTGCGATCCAGAAGTCTGCAAGCAATAAATGCTGGAGAGGGTGTGGAGAAAAGGGAACCCTTTTACATTGTTGGTGGGAATGCAAACTAGTACAGCCACTATGGAGAACAGTGTGGAGATTCCTTAAAAAATTGCAAATAGAATTGCCTTATGACCCAGCAATCCCACTGCTGGGCATACACACCGAGGAAACCAGAATAGAAAGAGACACATGTACCCCAATGTTCATCGCAGCACTGTTTATAATAGCCAGAACATGGAAACAACCTAGATGCCCATCAGCAGATGAATGGATAAGAAAGCTGTGGTACATATACACAATGGAGTATTACTCAGCCATTAAAAAGAATACATTTGAATCAGTTCTAAGGAGATGGATGGAACTGGAGCCGATTATACAGAGTGAAGCAAGCCAGAAAGAAAAACACCAATACAGTATACTAACGCATATATATGGAATTTAGAAAGATGAGGTGATGACCCTGTATGCGAGAAAACAAAAGAGACTCAGATCTATAGAGAGAACTTTTGGACTCTGGGGGAGAGAGAGAGGGAGAGGGTGGGATGAGATGGGAGAATGGCATTGAAACATGTAAAAAAAAAAAAAAAAAGAATACTGTAGTGGGTTGCCATTTCCTTCTCCATGATACTGACATCACTTCAGAATTGCATATTTTATTGCTCTGTGACTATTTCAATAATTTGAATAAAGTTTGTGAAATATTAAAAAATAAATAAATAAATAAATGAAATGCGAATGTGAAAAAAAATGAAAAAAAAAAAAAAAAGATCAAGTGCCAACTTGACTGGCCTGCAAGTTACTTTTTTCTCTTTCTTTTCCCACTGCCTCACAGATGCACAATCAACAAATACCAATTAGAAATAAACTAAGTTATTTTATTAAAGTTTTGCACACGGCAAAGGAAATCATAAACAAAATGGCAACCCCCAGAATGAAAGAAAGTATTTGCAAATGAAGCAACAGACAAGGGCTTAAGCTCCAAATATATATAAGCAGCTCATGAAGCCCAATTTAAAAAAAAAACCCAATCAAAAAATGGGTGGAAGATCTAAATAGATATTTCTCCAAGTAAGACATACAGAGGGCCAGTAGGCACATGAAAATATCCTCAATATCCTCAACATTTGCCTTACTACAGAAAGGCAATCAAAACTACAATGAAGTATCACCTCATACGGTCAAAAGGCCATCATCAAAACATCTACAAATAATAAACGCTAGAGAGGGTATGGAGAAAAGAAAACCCTCCCACACTGTTGGAGGGAATGTAAATTGGTACAGCCACTATGGAGAACAGTATTATTTGTTTTTTGTTTAGTCACTAAGTCATGTCCAACTCTGCAACTCCATGGACTGTAGCGTGCCAGGTTCCTCTTTCCGTGGGATTTCCCAGGCAAGAATACTGGAGTCGGTTGCCATTTCCTTCTCCAGGGGATCTTCCCAACCCAGGGATCGAACCTGCATCTCCTGCATTGGTGGGCCAATTCTTTACCACTGAGCCCCGGAAGTGGATTCTTCTCCAGGGAAGCCCCAGGGAACAGTATGGAGGTTCCTTAAAAAAGTAAAAACAGAACTACCACATGATCCAGCAGTCCCACTCCTAGGTATAAACCCAGAGAACACCATAATTCAAAAAGATACCTGCATCCCAATGTCCAGTGCAGCACTATTTACAATAGCCAGGACATGGAAGCAACCTAAACGTCCATAAACAGAGGAATAAAGAAGACGTGATACATATATATAAATATGAGTGAGTAAGTGAAGTCACTCGGTCGTGTCCAACTCTCTGCAATCCCATGGACTGTAGCCTAACCAGGTTCCTACGTCCGTGGGATTTTCGAGGCAAGAATACTGGAGTGGGTTGCCATTTGCTTCTCCAGGAGATCTTCCCAACCCAGGGATTGAACCCAGGTCTCCCGCATTGTAGGCAGACGCTTTACCGTCTGAGCCACCAGGAAGATCCATTATATAGTGCAATATTATTCAGCCTCAAAAAGGAACGAAATAGCATTTGCAGCAACAAGGATGGACCTAGAGATCATCGTACTGAATGAACTAAGTCAGACAGAGAAAGACAAATATTATATGATACTGCTTATATCTAGAGTTTTTAAAAAATGGTACAAATGAACTTATCTACAAAACAGAAATAAAGTCATGAAAATAGAAAACAAACTTATAGCTACCAAAGGGGTAGGGGGTGAGAAATAATTGGGAAACTGGGATTGACATATTCACATTACTATGTATAAAACAGATAACTAATAAGAATCTGGGCCTCCCAGGTGGCTCATTAGTAAAAGAATCCGCCTGCTAATGCAGGAGACAAAGGTTAGATCCCTGGGTGGTAAAGATGCCCTGGAGAAGGAAATATCAACCTGCTCCAGTATTCTTGCCTGGGAAATTCCAAGGACAAAAGAGCCTGGCAGGCTACAGTCCATGGGTCACCAAAGAGTTGGACATGGCTTAGCAACTACACAACACAAGAGTAAGAACAGAAATCTGGGTTGCAGAGTGTTTCAGGGGTGGGATGAACTGGGAGATGGGATCCGCACATATACACACTACTGATACTATGTATAAAATAGACAGCCAAGGAGACACTACTACACAGCACAGGGAGCTCCACTCAGTGCTGTGGTGACCTAAACGGGAAGGAAATCCAAAAAAGAGGGAATGTATGTGTTTGCATAGCTGATTCCACAGTTCATCAGGCACTCTATCTACCAGGTCTAGGCCCTTAAATCTGTTTCTCACTTCCACTGTATAATCATAAGGGATTTGATTTAGGTCATACCTGAATGGTCTAGCGGTTTTCCTGACTTTCTTCAATTTGAGTCTGAATTCATGGGGTTGCAAAGAGTCGGACATGACTGAGCGACTGAACTGATAGTTGATTCAGGCTTCCCAGGTGGCACTAGTGGTAAAAAGCGGTAACTAGAAGCAGCAGCAGCAGCAGTAGCAGTCTGCTGTTAATGCAGGAGATGCAAGAAATACAGTTTCGATCCCTGGGTTGGGAAGAGCCCCTGGAGGACATGGCAACCCGCTCCAGTATTCTTACCTGGAGAATCGCATGGACAGAGAAACCTGACAGGCTATTATAATAGTCCATAGGGTCGCAGAAAGTCTGACAGGACTGAAGTGACTTGGCACACAGGCACACATAGCTGATTCACTTTGCTATACAGCAGAAACTAGCACAACATTGTAAAGCAACTATACCTTAATAAAAATTAATTAAAGGGCATCCCTGGTGGCTCAGTGATTAAAAAATATACCTGTCAATGCAGGAGACACGGTTCCATCCCTGATCAGGGACAATCCCACATGCCTGCCACAGAGGAACTAAGCCCATGTGCCACAATTATTGAGCCTATCCTCCAGAGCACAGGCTCAAAAACAAAAATTTATTGAGCCATGTGCTGCAACTACTGAAGCCCACCCACCCTAGAGCCCCTGCTCCACAACAAGAGAAGCCACTGCAATGAGAAGTGTGAGCACCACAACTAGAGAGTTGCCCCTATTTACTGCAACCAGAGAAAAGCCTGCACAACAATGAAGATCCAGCACAGCCAAAAATAAATAAATACTTTTTAATTAATGACTGTAATGAGCTATATGGGGAAAATTCTAAAAAAGTGGATATATGTATAACTGATTCACTCTGCTATATAGCAGAAACAAACACAACATTGTAAATCAACTATACGCCAATAAAAATTAATTAAAAAAGAAAAAAGAAATTGAACTGTTTCTTTTTTAACTAATAGAGCTTTATTTTTTTATTTTTTTGGCCACACCATGAGGCTTGCGGGCTCTTAGTTTCTCCACCAGGGACTGAACGCAGCCCCTCAGCAGTGTAAGCAGAGTCCTAATCGCTGGACTGATTATTTTAAACCCTGCTGATTACCTCATTTATCTTTACACTTCTAGCTCTACAGGATAAGGATTCAAGCTGAGATATTTTGGGACCTCAAAGTAATTGCATGGGTATAAAACTACAGTTTTTACTTGGCTGCAAAAGAGTCTTAGTCTTCAATGAAAAACAAACACAAGCTGCAAAGCACCACTAACACCTTTAGTGCGTTGGTCTAAGTCAGGGAAGAGACCTTACAAGAACACTTAACAACTGGCTTCATTTTGTTCCTCCAAGAAAATACCCAGAATGGTCTAAAAATTATCTCCTAGCAGTTAAAGAGACTGAAAAGATTTTTTTTTTCCCTTGTGGTATACAAATTAAGGAGGGATAGAATAAAGTGTCTTTTTAAAATTACCAGAAGTGTTTTGACTCCTGGAGATACGACTGCCTGAGCTTTAGGGTGTTTGTTTTTTTCTTTACCTTTTCTCCTTATCCTCTCTCATCTCCAGGCTGGGGTTCTCAATTTGATTAGTTCTTTTTTAAAACATTCCAGGAAACTTACTGTCAAAACTAGAAAGCTGACAGGACTTCTGTGATGGTCCAATGGTTAAGAATCCACCTAGCAATGCAGGGGATATAGGTTTCAATCCCTGATCAGGGGCACAAAGATCCCAGATGCTGGAGCAACTAAGCCTGCTCACCACAACTGGAATTTGAGCGCCACAGTGAAAACTCCCGCATAATGCATCTAAGACCCGATGCAGCCAAATTAACTAATTAATTAAACAAACAAAAACTAGAAAGCAGAAACGGCTTTCCCAGTATAGCACCAAACAACTGGACTGAACAACTCACAACAGATCTTGCAGAAAAGCAAAAAGTGCCTGGATTTACAAAACATCCCCAAATCTTTCCTTTCATACAGCCCAAGTAAAAATGATTGAAGCACTGCAGATTACTGTAATTAGGGCTTTCAACACCCATTTTTTTAAGAGTTGGAGAAAACACACACATGCTAAGGAAATCTAAGGGAACTCAAAAAGGAATTAAAACAGATCAAGGTTAAGAAATCTTTCCTATCTGTATCTGTTTTCAGAAATAAACTCAAATTTAAGAAGGAACAGACAGAATAACTTCATCAGAGAGATGCAACAAGTGCTACTTTACCAAAGTGGCAGCCACAGTAAGAACAAAAGGTAACCAGAAGACAGTGAAGCAGAATGTTTTCTACAGAGGGTGAAAGGATACAGCAGGAGGAAAATACTACAGCCACTGTGTATGAAGACGGTCTCTAAAATTAGACCCACCAACTGTATTCATGCACACATATTCAAGCCATGAGTCCAGTTATTTTTCCTACTTGTAAGTTGGCAGCACATTTCACAGAGGGACAGTTAGAGTCCTTTATCCCATCTCACTAGTAGACACAGGGAAAAAATAAAAACAACACCCATCTGCACGCACACAGAATTTCATAAAATTCTCTCCTCTGTACTTCCTGGAGCCATGTAATGAAAACGCAGCACTTTTATCCCTTCCTCAAAACTTGCTTTCTCCTAAAAGCTTTCCTCGAGTTCATGAAGAGACCTGGCAGAGGAACAAGCAATGCCTCATTCAGAAACCGTTACCTATACTGAAACATCAGTACTCAGCACAGTATTTATCTCTTAAGAGGTGAGAATGTAAGATGTTTGGTATCTCTAGGTACTGAGACTGACTTCCTAGAAACTTTGTGAAAGGACTTTAAAAGGAACAAATGTGGTAGAAGCTATTATCAACGTGCCAAAATTTTACCAGAAAGTATTCACAAAACGAGAATATACCTCTCTACATTAATAATAACAGTATCAGACCCAATCCAATATACACATGATTCCCAATTCTCCCATACTCCCACCCACAACTCAAACCATTCTCTCATAGGATTGGAAGCTTTCAATGTCCTGACAAAAATTTAAATAAAAACAGCTTTACAACCAGCATTCTTACAAAGTGTTAAAAGCACTCTCTCATCCCTTTCACCTTCCTAAGCTGAAAAACAGTAGCCAGGGCTGTCCCCAGAGAGAAATCTCATCCAGGCCACTTTAGCCAGAAGGTCAATGAAGATAACAAATACACCAATCAAGAAATAAGAAAGGAAAAAATAAATGACAGAAAATCCACAGAACTCAGGGGGCCTGCTCCTTCATCCTCAGACTTAATTTAGTTGCTAAAAATGACCCCAAAAATGAGTTTGTGGAAAGAAGGATCAGATGTTCCCCACAATCAAACACTCCACCATTGTTAGAGAAGGGTTTTCTTACAAGTTTTCAAGCTCAATTGTCTCCACATTAATAGGAGGGGGGAAAAAAAATCTAACCCATACAGCCCAGACTATAATATAAACATCTTCAGTCTACTGAAAAATTCAGTGGAACCAGCCTACTTAGTTCTGAGGCCAAAGAGGTAAGGATGGTGATATTTGTCTCTTCGAGGATGTGAACCAATCTCCAGGAAGAGCCTGAAACAGTAAAAATTCTGACCACATGAGATCTGAGACAATCTTCCTCTAAGACACCACGCTCCATCCTCTCTGCTGTCAAAGTGCTTTCACTCAAAGAGCTGAAAACACAAGACTTCTGTCAAAACAGAAACGTGGCAAGAACTGACAGAAAAAAAAAAATCTCAAGTTCTTCCAATAAATAGCTTATAAAAACCTAGTGGAAATCCATGTCTCTCATTTATGACAATGACAGCGTTCAAGAATAAAACTTCTTTACCTAGTCAATAAATTTGTTGAGCACCTGCTGCAGGTCAAGGGCTATGCTAAGAGCTGAGGATACAGCAACTGATAAAGATTATCTAAGCCTCATGAAGCTTATTTTCTAAAGGGTGAGACTAAACACATATAGTATGCTATCTGTTGATGAGTAAGGAGGAAATTAAAGCAAAGTGCGATAGAAAGTTATGTAACTGTATGTGGAGGAAGGGCTTTGCAATTTAGACAGTCTAGGAAATGTCACTGTTAAGAGTGACTTTTGAGTAAAGACCTAAAGGAGGTGAGGATACAGGGTTATGCAGCCTTATAAGAAAAAGGTGATTCAGGAAGGCTCACCAGCACAGCTGCTGAGGCAGATGTGTCTAAAGTGCTCAAGCAACAGTGAGGAAACCAGTGCATTTGCTGCTGTGCGGAAGAAGGGGGCAGCAGGTAAGGCTGCTACAGATCTTGGACTTTAAAGACGACTGTAA
>SJYQ01094639.1:0-13418 GCA_006410935.1 Redunca redunca
AGACCCGCGGGAGTCCGACCCGAGCGCGCAGCGGAGCTGGGACCCTCCCTCCGACCTTCGGACCTAGCCATGGCGTCACTGCCGACACTGCTCTGCCTCTGTGTTGCCGCCGCACACCTGGCGGGGGCCCGAGGTGAGGCGCCCCTGGACCCCCGCCCAGACCCCCCTCCAGGCGCCCTAACGTCTGGCAAGCAGCCGGAGCCTGGAGACAGAGCCAAGGGACCCACTCGCTTCCCCACGCTGCAGCCGCCTTGCTCGCCTCGGGAGTGGAGTGAGGGGGCAAGGACAAGATGGAGCTCCCTCCGGGACCACCTGGGGGCAAGAGGGGACTGCAGGGTATCCATCGTAGCCACAGCGTTTGGGCCCTGAATCAACCAGTCTTGTCTCCAGGATGAAGGGGTCAGAACTGTCCCCTCTCACCGAACTCCTCCCCCCTTGCACACACTCACATACCATTCAGAAAAGAAACTCCCATCTCTGGAACACTCAGTAGAGCTGGGCACTGGGCCTATTTTTCAGATGGGGAGATGGAGACTCCAAGAGGGAAGGGACTTGTCTGTCACTGCCCGGCCTGGCTATCTCAGACCCCTCGAGGCCAGAGAAGCCAGGCTAGATTCCAAGGACTTCCCCTTGGCAGCCTGGGCCCCGAGTGCAGGGATGTAAGGTAGACTGAGGGAGCCAGCAGAGGGATGAAGGGAAATTCAGATCAAGATGAGGGCAGAGAGGGACTCAGCCAACTGAACTCATGGTCATTGAACAGAGTGGGAGAACTGTGTCTGGGGGAGTGAAGTGGACAGACTTCCCCAGCCTAAGGGGCTGTGTCCGAGTGAGGGATGGGCTGTGAGAGCCTGGGCTGGGGAGGTCAGGGGAGGCTTCCTGGAGAAGGGGAGGCTGCTGTGCTCGGGGTCCGCTGAGGTTGGAGTCTGGCTTCTCCTCCGTGAAATAGGAGAGACCGAGGCAGCACCTCACATACCAGGAGCTCACAGAGGTCTCCCCCACCCCACCACGCCTTACCCCTTTGATAGGTACTCCCGATGCCGAGGAGCCCACGGTGACCGCGTGGGGCCTTGAAGGTTCATCGTTGCGCCCTGGCCAGCCCTCGCCAGCCCTGGAGGACTGGGAAGGTGAGCCAGTTTGGGTCTGAGTCCTGGTTCTGCTGTGGGCTCTGTGTGAGCTCTGGCTGGTGGGGTCATGTGAGAAGGGGGATGCGAGCTGGGTGAAGAATGCAGGAGGCGTCCCTGGGTGTGGTGGCCCCTGGAAGTGGTGCCCTAAAAGGTCTTCAGTTTTAGGAGCAGGGAGAGTCCAGGCTTGTTTGTCCAGGAGGAAACCAGGGCAGGTGGGGTGGAGTGGCATGGTGGGACGACCATCTCAGTTCAGTCAAGGAAGCAAGAGTTCTGGTACTCTTTCCCAGATAGGAAGGTTCTATCTGACTTGCTCTTGAATCAGGAAAGGAGTGAGCACCCCCCTGGGGGGCTGATCAAAACAGAAGCTAACCTGTGAGAGGCCAGACCCTTCCCACCTCTGGCTTCCCGGAAACTGAGGATGCCTGATGGGTTCAGTGGGCAGTAAGCAAGGTCCCTTAGCGGGCTTCCCTGGTGGCTCAGATGGTAAAAAATGCGCCTGCAACGCAAGAGGCCTGGGTTCCATCCCTGGGTTGGGAAGCTCCTCTGGAGGAGGGCATACCAACCCACTCCGGTATTCTTGCCTGGAGAATCCCACTCCAGTATTCTTGCCTGGAGAATCCCCTGGACAAAGGAACCTGGCGGGCTACAGTCCATGCGGTCGCGAAGAGTTGGGCACGACTGAGCGACTGAGCACAGTGCAAGCAAGATCCCAGTTGGCACTGATGGGGGCTGGGGAAGGGCAGCAGAAGGGCTGGCCTCAGGCGCGGCTCCTCCTGCTGCCCTTGCATCTCCTCACCTCTCAAGGGCTCTGGATTCTGAGGGTGGGGATTGGTGAGGCAGTGGCAAGAGCTCAGCTTGCACTCCTGGGGCAGCTCAGGTACTGAGCAGAGCAGCAGAACCGGGGGGCTGCAAGAGGAAAACAAACCCCTTGATCGCTTTGCAGCTCCTTCTGTGCTCGAGGGCTCTGGATCTGGGAAGGCTGGCCCGGCCCATGCACTTTGCCCATGCACTTCTGAGCGCAGGACAACCCGGCTTAAACGCGAAATGGGGGTGGGCAGGCCCGGGTTTTCGCGTGAATTGATGGGGCCCGACCGGCGGCGGCCCGGGTCCCAGCGCGTGTGGTCCCCGCAGAGGCCAGCGAGTGGACGTCCTGGTTCAACGTCGACCACCCAGGCGGCGACGGTGACTTCGAGAGCCTGGCCGCGATCCGCTTCTATTACGGGCCGGCACGCGTGTGCCCAAGGCCGCTGGCGCTGGAGGCGCGCACCACAGACTGGGCGCTGCCTTCGGACGTCGGCGAGCGCGTACACCTGAACCCCACGCGCGGTTTCTGGTGTCTCAACCGCGAGCAGCCCCGAGGCCGCAGCTGCTCCAATTACCACGTGCGCTTCCGCTGTCCGCTCGGTGAGGGCGGGGCTCAGGGGGCCGCAGGGACCGGCGGGAGGTGGAGGAGGCCTGAATGTTAGGATCTGGGGAGGGGGCAGGACCGAGAGGATGTGGGCGTGGCTAGGAGGAGGGGGGTCCTTTAGGACCAAGGCCACAGGAGGGCTGGAGCGGGGAGCAGAGGCGGCTTTGGAAGGGATGGGCTGAAATGGCGGGGCCCAGGTAGCGGGGCCAGGAAGGGGCCCCCAGGACCGCGTCTCCCTTTTGCTGCCCTCATTTGCTCTACAACAGCTTCGTCCTGTGAAAGCGTGTTTTGAGCCCCAGACACGTGTGAGACGCAGAAAGAGTAGCTCGGCTTGAGGGGGAGGAGAGAGAGGTGGTGGTGGGGGGTGGTGTGCTGGAGGTGGGCAACCGTACCTCCACTGCACGTTCGACCTGTTCGCCTTTCGGGGGAGAAGGTAGGACTTCTCTCTGACTCAGATGCACGTGCCAGGAACGTTCTCCAGCCCCACACTGTCACCAGATTCTGGGTTTCTGGGGTGGGCGGCCACCTGACGCCCCCATCCTTGCCCTCTCCCCAGAGGCCACGTGGAGTTCGTGGGGCCCGTGGGGTCCCTGTTCAGGGAGCTGCGGGCCAGGCCGTCGCTTGCGCCGCCGCCGCTGCCCAAGCCCCGCGGGGGATGCGTGTCCCGGGCGTCCCTCCGAGGCGCAGAAGTGTGTGAGGCCTCGGTGTCCAGGTAGGAGGGGCGGGGCCTGGAGGAGATGGGCGGACTAGAGGCGGAACCTGGGTGTGATGGGAGCGGGGCCAGTTGAGGGAAGTACCTAGAGGGGCTAATTAGGTGGAGTCTGATGGGGAGGTGCCTGGAGAGAGGAGGCGGAGTCTGGGCGTAGGGGCGGAGCCTGGAGGAGCGGAACCTGGACCACGTGGAGACTGGCTCTTGCTTCCCTTCTGGGCCCCCGAGGAGCACTGGTAAAAGTGTACGTTTGGACGGGTGGGCTTCACGGGGGTCGTGGCCAGTCATGGGCAGATCTGTGGAGGCGCCTCCTCCGCGTGCATGTTGGAGTGTGCGGGTATCCCGGTGGACGTGGACGCACACAGAAGCTGGCTCATGCACTCGGGGTGCACACTTGCATGGCATTGGCAGGTCCCGCCCATCCCCCCACGCCCACGCGGACACGCGCTCACACCCTGGCAGACACGATGCCCAGGCCCTCCCAGGGCCGGACACCAGGCCAGCCAGAAGGCGACTGGAAATTCCAATCAGGCCTGGGCTCCACAAACACGGTCTGGAGACTGCCTCAGCAGAGCCCGCAGCAGGGTGGGGGAGCACTGTGGCCAATGGGGTGGTGGGGTCCCCACCCTACCCTGCTTGGCTGTGCGTCTCCATGCCTCTGCCCTGAAGTTTCCAGTGGAATTTTCCATTTTATGGAGAAACCGCAGGATTGGGACTGGAAGGAGAGGTTCTGGGCCCAAGACGCAGCCCCTTGCTGGGCCCCCAGCCCCGGCCTGAACATTTCCTCTCCTGCTAGAAGGAGCCTCTCTGGCCTGTGAGAGTCAGCTATCCTGTCCCCTCCCTGGGGCATTTCCCTCACACCAGGACCCTGGGTTCCCCCCTCGCCCCAGCCCTGACCACTCAGCCCCATGTCCTTCACACCAGGGGCTGCTCCAGGCAGGTCCATGCTGAGGACTCTCTGAGGGGAACGAGGTGGGCAGGGTGCCTAGGTGCCTTTGCTGAGGGACTGATGGAGAGGAAAGCCCTCCCCAGGAAGGGGTCAGGAGCCTTCTGTGCCTCCCTGTGTCCCTCCAGGGTGTGGCCCCAACACCTGTGGATGCCCTGACCACATTCTTCTGGGCTCGGTGGTCACCCCATCTGGGCGTCCACTGCCAGGAGCCAGGGTCTCCTTGAGAGACTGGCCTGGCACTGTAGCCACTAGTGATGTCCATGGAACCTTCCGGATGCCTGGAGTCTGTGCCAGCAGCCGAGCCAACGTCAGTGCCCAAATGGACGGCTTTTCAGCAGGCATGGCCCAGGCCCAGGCCAACAGCTCCATGTCGGCGGTGGCCACTGTTGTCCTTAATAAGTTGGGTAAGTACCTCATGGCAAGAGGGATGAGGGGCTGAGGACCTGAGGGGGTAACACTGGGTGACACCAAGCACTTGGGACGATATGATGCACAGCGAGGTCAGCGGGGCAAGAAATAAGATGTCACAGTCCTTGGAGAAGATGTGGGGTGAGAAGTGAGTTGCAAAGGGAAGCATTAAGATTAGGCATTAAGAACCCACTCCAGTATTCTTGCCTGGGAAATCTCATGGACAGAGAAGCCTAGCGGGCTGCAGCCCATGGCATCGAAAAGAGTTGGGCACAACTTAGCAACTAAACTCCCTAGTGGCTCAGTTGGTAAAGAATCTGCCTGCAATGCAGGAGACCCAGGTTTGATCCCTGGGTCGGGAAGATCTCCTGGAGAAGGAAATGGCAACCCATTCCAGTACTCCTGCCTGGAGAGTTCCATGGACAGCGGAGCCGGACAGGCTATATAGTCCATGGAACTGCAAAAAGTTGGACATGACTGTGCAACTAACTTTCACTTTAGCAACTGAACAATAGCAACAACCCACAATCAGACAGATTGCGCTCTAGGGAAATAGTTCTTGATGGAAATGTGCCATAAAATGGAGAGTGAAGTGACCCAGCAACAAGGAATACAGAGTTCTATAAGAAATTAAACTTTGTGTATAGAATAATAGCTGCAAATATTCAAACAATAAAGTCCGTGGCTAAAGGGGAAAAAATAGATTCTGCAGTAAGGGTACAGTCTCCAGCAGATGTGAGGTGAAAGTGAGTGGGGCTAGAGTCATCAGAAAAGACCCAGGTGAAACAGGGCACCACGGTAAGGGACTGGATGGCACCTGACTCTTGGGAAGGGTCACTGGGAGAAGCTGGACCCTGACCTTTGCTGCTTTTGCCCCCAGAGAAGCCCTACCTGGTGAAGCACCCCGAGTCTCGAGTTCGAGAGGCTGGCCAGAATGTGACCTTCTGCTGCAAAGCCTCAGGCACCCCCATGCCCAAGAAATACTCCTGGTGAGTGCCCTGCCTCGTGTTTGTGGGTCTCTCGCCCAGCTGTGGGCATGGGCATCCTGTGATTCATGGTGCCTCGGAGACCCAGAGGAAGCTGCTCTCCAACCTCCTTGTGCTGCATGGGGAGGGGGGTGGATGCAGCCCCTCCCCTCTGCCAAGGACACCCATGGTGTTGTTCACCCCCCTCCCCCATCCGCCCAGGTTCCACAACGGGACACTGCTGGACAGGCGGACACACAGGTATGGGGCCCACCTGGAGCTGCATGGGCTCCGCCCAGACCAGGCAGGCACCTATCACTGCAAAGCGTGGAACGACGCGGGGGCTGTGCGATCGGGCACTGCCCGACTCACCGTGCTTGGTGAGCATCCTCAGTAACCCTCCCCCCAGCCCCTGACACCAGACTGAGTCCCAACTCCAGCTAAAACTCAGCCTCACATGGAACCCCAACTCAGACTGATCTCTGACCTTGCTCAGTCACTGAGCCCCTGGGTTGAGCCTCTGACTCCAGTCCAGGCCCCCAGCCTTGGCCTCCCTGGAGCTCTCCCACTTACCCTTCTCTGCCTGCTTCCTTGCTCCACAGCACCGGGCCAGCCAGCCTGTGACCCCCGGCCCCAAGAACACCTGATCAAGCTTCCAGATGACTGTGGTCCGCCAGGCAGAGGGCCCACCTACCTGGACGTGGGCCTTTGCCCTGACACCCTCTGCCCCAGCCCTGCAGGCTCCAGCCCCCGGTGTGGGGACGCAGGTTCCCGCTGCTGCTCAGTGCGCCGCCTGGAGAGCAGGGAGATCCGCTGCTCAGGCTACACCCTCCCAGTCAAGATTGTGGCTGAGTGCGGCTGTCAGAAATGCCTGCCCCTCCGGGGGCTGATCCGGGGACGCGTGGTGGCCGCTGACTCTAGGGAGCCCTTGCGCTTCGCTCGCATCCTGCTGGGCCGGGAGCCCATTGGCTTCACGTCCTACCAGGGTGACTTCACCCTCGAGGTGGCGCCTTCCACTCAGCGGCTGGTGATGACCTTTGTGGACCCCAGTGGCCAGTTCGTGGACACTGTCAGGGTCCTGCCTTTTGACCCTCGAGGTGCTGGCGTGTACCACGAGGTCAAGGCCATGCGAAAGAAAGCCCCCATCATTTTAGACGCCCGCCAGAGCAACACCATATCCCTCGGGGAAATGGGAGAGGAGGCCCCCTTAGGAGAGCTGGTCTTCCCGCCCGGGGCCTTCCACAGAGCTGACGGTCAACCCTACACGGGGGCTGTGGAAGCCCAGGTGACCTTCGTGGACCCCCGAAATCTCACTTCGGCAGCCGCCGCGCCCAGCGACCTGCGGTTCGTGGACCGGGACGGGGAGCTGGCCCCGCTGCGCACGTACGGCATGTTCTCGGTGGACCTCCGGGCCGCCGGCTCAGCTGAGCAGCTGCAGACGGGGCTGGTGGCCGTGCGCGTGGCTGCCGACCAGATCCGGATGCCGGGCCACGTGGAGGCCCTGAAGCTGTGGTCGCTGAACCCCGACACGGGCCTGTGGGAAGAAGAGAGCGGCTTCCAGCGCGAGAGACCGGCGTCTCGGCGGGCCCGCCGGGAGGAGCGGGTCTTCCTAGTGGGCAACGTGGAGATCCGCGAGCGCCGTCTGTTCAACCTGGACGTGCCCGAGCGCCGCCGCTGCTTCGTGAAGGTGCGCGCCTACGCCAACGACAAGTTCACCCCCAGCGAGCAGGTGGAGGGCGTGGTGGTCACGCTGGTCAATCTGGAGCCCGCCCCCGGCTACTCGGCCAACCCTCGCGCCTGGGGCCGCTTCGACAGCGCGGTCACCGGCCCGAACGGCGCCTGCCTCCCCGCCTTCTGCGACGCCGACCGGCCCGACGCCTACACCGCCGTGGTCACGGCCACCCTGGGCGGGGAGGAGCTGGAGCCCGCGCCCTCGCGGCCGCGCCCGCTCCCGGCCGCCGTGGGCGTGGCGCAGCCCTACCTGGACCGGCTGGCCTACCGCCGCACGGACCACGACAACCCCGCGCTCAAGCGCAGCGGCTTCCGCATCAACCTCGCCAAGCCCAGGCCCGGCGACCCCACCGAGGCCAACGGCCCCGTGTACCCGTGGCGCAGCCTGCGGGAGTGCCAGGAGGCCCCGGTGACCGCCAGCCACTTCCGCTTCGCTCGCGTGGAGGCGGACAAATACGAGTACAACGTGGTCCCCTTCCGCGAGGGCGCGCCAGCCTCCTGGACCGGAGATCTCCTGGCCTGGTGGCCCAACCCGCAGGAGTTCCGGGCCTGCTTCCTCAAGGTGAAGATCCAAGGACCCCAAGAGTACATGGTCCGCTCCCACAATCTGGGCGGCACCCATCCCCGGACCCAGGGGCAGCTCTACGGGCTGCGGGATGCCCGGAGTGTCCGGGACCCGCAGCGCCCCAGCTCCTCTGCCGCCTGTGTGGAATTCAAGTGCAGCGGGATGCTGTTCGACCAGCGCCAGGCGGACAGGACGCTGGTGACCATCACGCCGCAGGGCAGCTGCCGGCGCGTGGCGGTCAACGGGCTCCTGCAGGACTACCTGGCGCGGCACCCCCCACCCGCGCCCGCCGATGACCTGGCTGCCTTCTCCATGCTGGCCCCGCTGGACCCTCTGGGTCACAACTATGGTGTCTACACGGTCACCGACCAGAGCCCAAGGCTGGCCAAGGAGATCGCCATCGGCCGCTGCTTCGATGGCTCCTCCGACGGCTTCTCCAGGGAGATGAAGGCCGACGCCGGCACAGCCGTCACCTTCCAGTGCCGGGAGCCAACAGCGGGCCGGCCCAGCCTCTTCCAGAGGCTGCTGGAGTCCCCGTCCGCGGCTCTTGGGGACATTCGCAGGGAGATGGGCGAGGTGGCGCGCGTACAGGCCCGAGCCTCGGGTCCCCTCCGCACCCGCCGAGGCAGGGCCCAGCAGTGACCTGGCCCCCAGCCTTGCCCCTCTGCCCTGCTCCCGACCCCTGTATCCTTGGGAAGCCAAGTCCCCTTCTCCAGAGGCTCACTGTCTCTTAAGGTTTCTGGGCCCCCCTCCCCTGCCCAGGATTCAGAGTCAGGTCTGATGGTGGAGAACCTTGGCAGGTAATTGTTACTGTGTGACATGAAATGGAGTTAGTTCGTCCTGGCTGTGGGAGCCAGTGTCGTGGGGTGACCGTGGGGGCATGGTGACCTACTGGGGCCCAGAGGGGGTCATTCCCAGCTCGAATACCAGCTCTGATTTCATGTGTATTTTGATCCGCATCTTCAGATTTCTGTGCTGAGCTGGGTGCTCTGTTGGGTCCCCTACCCTGAGCTTTGTTCTTGGGGTTATTTATTGGAACAAAGCTGGCAAGACTGGCCACAGGTGTGAGTGGGGAGGGGTCTGGAGGTGGCGCATTGAGGGTCTGGGGAAGAGGCTTCTTGGCTCTGGGGCTGGGGGGCCCAGTTCTCACATGTTTGGTGCTTGGAGATTCTCTAAGGGGTTGAGGCAGGGATTCAATTAAAGATGCTTCGTTTCCTCCTTGTGGTGTCAGTCTTGGGGAGGGAAGGATGGGGGCTGGGACTGCTAGGTCCAGAGGCACCTTGGCAGGCAGAAACAGGCCCGAAGCATATACGGACATGAGTGTGAGAGCAGCTTGCAGGCCTCCATGAGGTCCCGGACACTCCTCAGGCAGGCACGCGGGCCCCAACTGATGCCCACAGAAGTGTGTCTTCGACGCGTGTGAGCGGAGCTGACCCATGAGCCGCCCGAGCCCGTGCAGCCCTGACCGCTGAACACAGTAGCAGCTGCTGCCCTGGCATTCTCCGCCTTGCCTGGCTGTGGTCAGCGGCTCCCACCTGGCCACGTGCCCAGGGGCTACATGGGCAGGGAGGAACCCTGGCCAGGGCTGCTTGCACCAGGAGGCAGGAATTGAGGCCGCCCTGGACTTCCGTGGCCGGGGCCACAGCTGCCTTGCCCTGGGTCCCACCCAGCTGAGGCCTGGCCACGCCTTGACCACACGGTGGCTGCACTGCCCAAGGCCATTATCCCGAGCCCTCTGCCCTCACCAAGCCTCTCAGTCTGGACGCGCAGAAGGCACAGAACCGTCACTTGCATGCTGTGCGCTTGGCTGGGCAAGTTGTCCTGACACCCCGTGGGGCAGGCGCTATTCTGACCACACCCCCACTTTCCAGACAGAGAAACCAAGGTCCCAAAAGGAGAGCTGAAGAACTGCCTGGGCTCTGGAGTGAATCTTGGCAGGAATGGGCGCTCCCTGGATGGCCCAACAGCCCCCTCAGAACATGCCTAAGACTCCCTTTGCCTGGAGATGTCAGCTGCCAGAAAGCAGGGATGTGGCATTTCTCAGGGCCCGGAAGGTGCCTGGTTGAGTTTGAGTGCAGAGTGTTCCCTTATTCCAGGGCACACTTAGGCCTTCTGCATCCCTCCTCCCACCCACTTCCCGTTCTATCACCCCCCTGCCCACTTGTCCACCCCACTGCTCCAGTCTCCCTTACGATTTGCCTTTATAGCAGTAAGAGGTGTCAGCTCTGTGCTAATAATAGGGGCCCAGAGAGGGCCCGGCCTTGGGGAGGATAGAGGCTCACACACAGAGCCGTACACAAGGTGGGGTCAGCGCTCAACGCCCACAGCCTGCTGGCTCTTGTCCGTCTGGTGAACTCTCTGTTCGCCGACCCCCAACCTCCCTAGCCCTCCCTTGCACCTTTGCTCAGGTCAGACCTTTCAGGGGAACACCCTCCTCTGCCCAGGGGGCAGACTCGGGGGCTTGGAGGATCTGGAAAATTCTAGCAAACCCGGGGTATGGCCCCGGTCTCTGAGGGTGGGCCCTGGGGCTCCGCTTGGAGACCAGCAGAGGGTTTGGAGCCCTGGCGCTGGCACCCCAGCCTCCCCTTGGGTTGGCTGTGATGGACAAGAGAGGGGAGATGCTGGGAGGCCTTGGAAGCCAGGGGCATGTGCGTGTATCTGGACTCTTATCCAGTCTACACCCTCTGCTGGCAGTGGGGCTCAAGGGGTAGGTTCCCACCCCGGGCAATGTCGGGGTCCTGGGAAGCAGCGGGAGTGGAGGGGGCCCCCCTGCAGCTTCAGGAGAAGCTGGCTTTCAGGCGAGTGTGATGAGGTGTCAGGCTCTGCTGCCAAATACCTTTTATTGAGAAAGTGTTGAGGCCGCAGCCGATGCCAAGCCTGGGGCAGCTGAATTTGGAGCAGGCTGCTGACCCCCACTTCCCTAGGACAGGGGTGGCTGGGTGTCATCCTGAAACCCCCTCCCCAGCTGCAGTGGCTGGGCCAGGCGTGAGCAGGGGCTCCTGGAGGGAAGCAGGCCGGGAGACTTGCTGGCCAAGTGTCAGGCCTGAGAGAGGGCTTGGCAGTGGCTGTAGCCCGAGAGCCTCCTCGCGCGTGCTGACAGCCCTTCAAGAGGACAGCACTCAGTTCCAGTATTCAGACGAGGAAACTGAGGCTCCAAGAGAAGGAAACCATGGCTCTTAGCTGACAGCCCTGGGCTTCTTGACACTGCACAGTGACCCCATTCCAGTTCCGAGCCAGGAGTCCCGCCCCTTCCCTCCTGAAACATTTGCCATCTGCCTCCTGCTAAATCCATCGCTCTCCCCCTAAAACTGGGGCTGCCAGACCACACCCCGTCAGCTTGGGGCGTGGGGGGGGCATAAGGCCTCCCCCCAGAGACCCCGGCCTCAGCCACCCTGGGGTTAGCTCAGGGCACAAGGAGGTCCTTGGTCCTGCCCACGGCATTTTAGACTTTTAATTTTAGAACCAGGGGTTCTTAAAATTCCTAGTACTGTGAGTGGGAGAAAAATCTTGGAACGGTGCTTAGAACAAGAGGCTCTCAAACCTGTAGAATCCAGGAGGAGAAAGGAAAATGAACACGCATCGAGCACTGACTGGATACAAGCCCTCTTTGCCCCCTCCCCCGGCCCTAACTCACCTTAGGGGCATTTTATTCTTGCCTGGAGAATTCTGTGGACCGAGGGGATTGGCAGGCTACAGTCCACGGGGTTGCAAAGAGTCAGACACGACTGAGTGACTAACACTATAATATATATTTATTGTTTTGGGCCCCCAAATGTACTTTTCGTAAGGGTGATTTTTCACACACATACCTCTCATTTCACAACTGAAGGGACTTGCCCAGGGTCACACAGGAAATGGGGACACCCTAGAACTAGAGAAGGGGTAATGTTTCCCAGAGAAAGGGACACAGGCAGTGGGTCTTGAAGGATGTATAGGAGTTTTCCAGGTGGGCAAGGCAGGCAGGGCATACCAGGCAGCTGGAAAGATACATGTGAAGGCTGAGAAGAGAAAACTCAAGTAGGCCTGGAGATGGGAGATACCCAGGGGAGGTGAACAAAGCCTTGAATGCTGAGTGAGGAGCTGCAGAGTCTCTGGAGGTTGGTGGGGAGCCACAGAAGGTGCTGACACAAGGACGGAAAGATCACATAATTTCTCATAACAAAGACTCTTCTAGAACTGTCGTGGGAAAGCATGTTTGGAAGTGTTTCTTTGATGGAACTGGGGTCTGCCCCCTCCCACATGGCAGCCCTTGCAGGGTCCAAACCTGCAGGCCCGAGCCCCCTCCCCTCGGGCGGCCGCCTACTCTGGCTGGACGTTGCTGGCTTCTCCGCTGGGGCCTCGTGGCCCTGGCGCAGCCACCCCCAACTTCCCTAGCCCTGTCTGTCTCCCTCATCAGCCCTCAGGGTTGGACATGACCCAGTCGCAGACCCCAAAGACTGGAGCCAGCCTGGCGGGGAGACCTGGCTTCAGTCAGGTGGTGGAGGGGAATGTTTGCATTTTAATGGTGGAAACAGAGGCAGAGGGCCAACAGAAAAAGAACAGTCTAGCTGAATCCCTCTGTCCAGAGGTCTGACCCCTCCCGGGGCAGGGGCTGAAGCCAGCCCCCAGGGCCTGGGGTGGGAGATCTGGGCAGGTAGGAGGGAGGCAACCTCAGGGGTTGGGGGAGCAACAGAGACGCAGGGAGCATCTTCCGCCCTACCTGGGTCACAGGTGCCGTGCAGCCCTGGAGATGTGGCGCGTGGGGCCAGGTGTCCCCGCCAGCAGTCCTGAGGTCACACTGTCCTGGCAAGCCCTGACTTTGTCCTCCCCCGTCAGACGCTCCGTCCCACACCACCCAGCCACCTTCTTGTCACTCATTCGGCTCCCCCGTCACGCTTCATCGCAGTCCCACGGGCAGTCTGCCCCCTCGAAGTGCACATGGCTGGATTTGCTGGTCCCGCGGCATGGGGACAGCCTCTCCGGTCATCGTGGCACCCTCAGCTGCCCAGGAGGATGTGCCCAGACAAAAGCTTATGCAACAGGGTCCTATGAGGCGCCAGCAGCCAAGCGCATTTGCACACAGTGGGGCATCAACACTCACAGTCGCCCTCATACCACCCTGCTCTTGAGGACACTCGGCCCTCAGATGCCCAGACTGCCGAAGTCAGGCTCGATTCTAAGCCCCACGAACCCCCATGGTTCAGTCCCACAAAGCACAGGGGGCACCGCCCGGCGCACGTGGCACCTCCCACTTTCCGGCAGCCCTGGGGAGGGTGTGGGCTGGGGCCGGGGCGCCTCGGAGCCCCAGATGCTTTTCCTGGGAAGTCCTGAATCTCTTCCTGCTGACTCAGCCCTGGGGGCTGTCTGGCGGGGTGTTGCCAAACCTCAGGTATGTCCTCGAAGGCTGCCTGGGTGGGGCCTCCCTCAAGGCAGTGGTGGGGGGAGCCCACTCAGGACTCAGTCTGTCCCCCTGGAGCCCCAGCCCATCCTTTGCCCCAGATGGGGCTTGAGCTCTGATGGTGGCTCACAGGGCACGCCGCCTGCATGGTGGAGGCTGAGGCTGGCGGCTCACACCCCCGC
>SJYQ01094639.1:24614-38027 GCA_006410935.1 Redunca redunca
TTAGGGTGGGAGGGCCCATGGCCGCTGGCTGGGGGGGGATGTACTGGGCACACGTGACTGTGGGGTGTTCGTGCACAGACCCCCCACCATCATGGAAACCACTGTTGACAATGGCTGTCTGCTCCAAGGTGAGTCCTGTGGGCAGCCCACAGGACAAGCTCCCCTTCTCCCCGCTCGTTCTCAAACTTTCCTGAACAGGCTGAACCTTCCTGCCTGCATCCAGCCCCACGATGCCCAAGACCCTGCTCCCTTCCCTCTCTCCCCACAGCTGTTACCTCCCACACGTGCCAGAGGACAGTGCTGGGCAAGAGAATCGGGAGGCCAGCGCTGCTGCACTCAGCCTCAGTCTGAAAGCGCCTGGGGCGGGGACGCTGGCTGCAGGGGGACGCGCTCTGCCCTCGGGTGGGCACCACAGGCCTGTGACGCCAGCAGGAAGACATGAGTGAGGAGGGGAGGGCTCACCTGGCAGGCCTGGGAGGTGACAGGCTGGGGCCCAGTGTGGGCCTGGGAGCCAAAGGGCAGCTCAGGGCTGAGGAGTCGGTGCCCAGCTGGGTGGGGGGTGGTAGGGGAGCGGGGGTGCTCAGCCTGGAGACCTTCGCTCGGGAGGAGCATCTGTGCCTGCCCACGCCAGGGGACTGGGGCATAGCTGGGTGTGCACAGCATGTCCCACGCTTTCCCACTTACTCTGTGGGGCCGACAAGACCCGGCCCCTGGTCCACGGACCCCTCACCCTGAGTCACTCTCACAGGCTCGCCACTACTGTGGTCGCGGTGCTGGGCCAGCGCAGGGCAGGGTGGACTGGCCACCCAGTGGCATCAGAGTGCTGGCTCTGCCAGGTGCTCACTGTGGGCTGTGGGGTTGCCATGGTGACAGGGTGCCCAGCACCAGGGGGCATCCATTCCCTGCATCTTTAAGAGGGGTACCCTGAGGAGGGAGATTTGACTCTGAAGCAAACAGTCTGGCTGCGTAAGACCCTGCCCACTGCTGCGTGGCCATGTTACCCCTGTGCCTGCATAGTTCCGCAGGACAGCCCTGAGTGTGGGGCCAGGCCCCTAGCCACCCCCACCGTGGCTGTCAGTGGGGGGCCAGGAGGCCCCAGGGGCTGGGAGAGGGATGGCGTCCCACACCCTGAGAAAGTTCCTGAGGGCGTATCCTGAGAGTCGCGATCCGAGGCCCATGCTCTTTCCAGTCACCACAATGGACCTTCACTCTGGCCCAGCTGGGTGCCAGCAGAGGGGGTGGCCGGGACGTGAGGCACGCTGAAGGCTCTGACCTCAGGGGCTGCACCTTCAGACCATCAGGGCCTCGTTTTCCCACCCCACCCTCTGCCTCCTCGGGGAGGGAGGGCCCCTTCCCAACAGGCAGAGCCCGCCGTGCCCACTGAGTCCTGTGAGGACTGAGGTCTCTGGTGAGCAGCCCACTGTGCCCAGGTGCCCCTGAGGGGCTCCGCCTGCCTGCACCATCCCTGTGACGAGGGCCTGGCGGGCCCAGCTGGTCATCAGGCCTTTCCCGAGAGCCTGCGGAGACCACGATGCAGCTGAGGCCACCAGTCCCGCGGACCAGCCACCCACGGGGGCTCCAGGCCTGCTCGTCACTGGGTCGGGGACCCCACAGGCCTCGGGGTTGTGCCACAGACTCACCTGGGCCAGAAGGCCGCCTTCCCGGGGGGTGGGCTGGCGGCAGGCCAGCGTCTGCAGGCGGATAAGTGCGTCCCTGGGGCCGGTCAGCGGAGACGGGCCAGAGGAGCCTGCAGGGGTCAGACGGTCAGGACCAGCGTCCCCGCCCTGGGAGGCACAGTGACGCTGCGGGTGGGGCTCGCCAGCCCCTGGGTCAGGAGGAGGCCGTGAACCTGGCTCCCACGGCTCCCAGCCCTCCTGCGGCCTGTGTGGGTGGGGAGCCCAGCCTTCTGGGGTGCACCTCTGTCCCCACGGCACCTGCACCGCCGGCGGGGCTGTGTGACTTCATGGGGAGCATCTCCAGGGGGAACAGAAACCCCACAGTGTGAGCAGAGGAGAGAGGCGTGTGCGGGGCCCCGCGGCTGCCCAGGATGCGGCTCGGTGCACTCAGCCTCGGGGGGCCACCGAGCCCGGCTGGCGGCCTCACTCACTGGAGTGGGACATCGATGGGGGGCTGGCCTGGCGCCCTGGCCCCCTGACTTCGGTGGCGTCCACTGCTGCCTTGGCTGTGTAGATGGTAGCCTCTTCTTGAAACTTCCTCATGTTCTTTTTATACCGAATTCTTTTGTTGCCGAACCAGTTGGAGACCTGTGGACACAAAGAGAAAGAAGTCACTGGAAAAGCTGATGGAGCAATGAGACACGCAAGGCGGGGGGGTGTTGCTGCGTGACAGCACGTGGCCCCGGGACGGGGTGACAGGCTAAGACCGTGAAGCTGGCAGTGATGAACCCTGGGCACAGGGAAATGTCTGCCGTGTGTAGGGGGCGCCCTGGAGTCGGTGTGGCTTCCAGAGAGGGAGGAGCTGCGTTGCTTGAGGACCAGGCGCTGCTGGAACTGGGATGAGGATGGAGGTGGGAGCAGGGCAGGCACGTGTCACACGCTTGGAGAGACCAGTCTGCTTACTGCAGGCAACAGGCTGAATCCTGGCGCGGGACACGTGCACCAGCAACCGCGTTTCTGGGAATGCGATTGAAGCAAAGAACACAGTCGAATCCAAAACTTATCAAAGGAGAAAGGACCACCTGATGGAGCAGGGGAAGGAGCTGAGCGCGGAACGCAGGCAGCCTTCAGCCCTCGAAGCTGGTTGGGAGGGAGCTGCAGTCCCACACATCTTGTAAGCACAGAGCCGGCCCACGGGCCCAGCTCTGACTGCATATCCGCAGGAGCCCTCTGGGGCAGAGCTTCCCCCTGTGGATTGCTCTCTGGGTGGGCGGTGTCCTGGGCCCTTAGGGTGCTGAGCAGCATCCCTGGTCTCTCCACCGCCGGAAGCCAGGCGCGCCTTCCCCTCCCCTCAAGAGCTGTGACAACGAAAACGTCCCTGGCTGGCTGAGAGGCTGGACAGCGCCCAGCTGTATGAGCATGGAGACGTGCGTAGCCAGACACACCGCATATCCCCAAGTAGGGCGCCTGGGCCTGCAGTTTCATGCACACGAGACGTGTGCATTTTCATGAACAGAAACACACAGCTGAACTGCATGGCAGGACTGCGGCCACCTTTTCTCCTTTAAAAATTAGTTTCTTTAACGTCTCTCTGTAATCCTCTCAATGTCAACCATGGACAGAAAAAGCCCCGTGTGTGTTCCCTGCTCGCAACTCTCCTGCCCTCAGTGTTGAGCGTGACCTGCTCACAACCAAGCCAGGTAAGCACCTGGCTCCCACTTACCTCCAAGGAGTGCACCCACACGTCTGTGCTGAAGTTTGCAGAAGAATGTTGGCGAGTGGTTTTCCATGTTGAATTCAACTGGCATTTTAGAGGGATGAAGAGCAGACTTCCCGAGTGGGTGTCTGCGGGGGAGCTGGTTCAGGCTGGGGCCCGCCCTCCCTGCAGGGTCTGTCCCAGCACCTTGGACAGGAGCGAGATGCCCTCTCTGCAAGGGTAGCCACAGCTCGGCGTCACCGGCCACTCCCTGCCCAGTCCCTCTGGCCCCTTTGGTCCATGTAGCTGTAGCCGCTCAGATTTCCACCCAGTGCCCTGTGCAGGGGCTCAGCTCTCCTGTCCTTCCCCCTCGGGCCTCCTCAGCCTGCAGTTGCAGCTGGTCCTTCCTGAAAACATCCGTGGTCTTGTCTGCAACACCCTTTGCCTAATGTTGCTCCACTATTTTCTCCTTAAGCGAACCTCACAGCCTGCACCACATTTGGAGCCCTGCTCAGCTGTCAGCCATTTCTACCGAGGAGCCATCACAGTGGTGAGGGGCCCCAGGACGGAATTCTGCTGCTGGTGGGTGGGTGGGGATGTCAGGGCCCAGCCACTGGAATGTGGCCAGTGCTTTTCAAACCTTTGTTTGTCGCAAACTCTCTCCTCAGATGAAGTTTAGACCCCAGACCCGCCTGCTCTCTAAGGTGGCAGGCCCTGAAGTGAATCTGGTTGTTTCCAGACAACTGCTCCCAGGGACAGATGGGCTGCCAGGCCTCCCACTTCTGGGCCTCGAGGTCCTAGAGGCGCAGCCCTCACTTCAGCTCTGGCCGAAGCGCTGAGGACACCACGGCAGTTCCGGGTGAGTGAGGGCCCCTGTGTGACCCCGCAGGCCTCCCGAGCGCTGCTGCCCCCAAGGTGCAGCCGGACTCGGCGGGGGCTGGGGCAGAGGGTGGTGACTCAGCCTCCCCCTCAGCACAGGGGGAGGGGGCTGTCCCGCCTACTGTGTCCGGGCCCGTCGGCCCTCTCTGCAGCAGAGGCGGGCGCCGACACCCACGCTGCCCGGTGGGTGTTGCCTGGTCTGGGCTCTCACTTGTGGCCTGCCTGCACTGAACTGTTCTCATTGTAAAACCTTTTGAAAGGGCTTCCTTGGTGGCCTAGGGCTTAAGAATCCACCTGCCAATGCAGGAGGCATGAGTTAAATCCCTGGTCCGGAAAGATCCCACATGCCTCAGAGCAACTGAGCCCAAGCCGGAGCACCTGTGTTGTGGGGCTCCACAGCAAGAGAAGCCACCCGCCGAGCAGGCCCACAGCACGGCTAGCGTGGCCCCTCTCTGCAGGCAGAGAAAGCCGGGGCAAAGCAGCGAAGACCCAGCACAGATAAAAATCAATAAGACAAACAACAGAACCTTCTGACATATTTCCTGGGCTCTCGCCTTAGCCCCGACCCCACCCCAATCCCACTGAGATGAACAGCCATCCCAATATGGTCCGAAGTTGTCTGGGTCTCTTCTCCAACCTGCGCTTCTGTTTCCCATCTGGAGCCAGCTGTTGCCTGTCTTGTGCCCCCAGACTCACACACTGGACTGTCTAAGCAACTAGCAGGTGATGTACACGCCTGACTTTATTCCAGGATAACTGAATTGGTACTTTTGCACAGGAGCTGGTCTATCACTTTAAGTCCTAATTTTGCTCCAAGTTCTTTTTCTTCTCCTAAGCTTACACCCCATCCATCTTACAGAACACAGCACACCCCTCTGCTATGAGGATATGAAATCTTAACGACTGGGCTTCCTTGGCGGTTCAGGGGTAAAGAATCTACCTGCCAACGCAGGAGACGCTGGTTCGATCCCTGGTCCAGGAAGACCCCACATGCCGTGGAGTAGCTCAGCCCATGTGTCCCAACTACCGTGCCTGCGCTCTGGAGCCCGGAGCCACAACTACGGAGGCCCACTCGCCCTAGAGCCGAGCTCCACAAAAGAGAAGCCACTGCAGCGAGAAGCCCGGCACCGCAGTGGAGAGCAGCCCCTGCCCGCCACGACCAGAGAGGAGCCTGCGCAGCGGTGAAGACCCGGCCCGGCCAAAACCAAATACACCAATAAACAAGGAACGTAAGGTTTAAAAAAAGTCCCTGACGACTACAGTTCAGCAAGGATCACTCCTAAGTGCTGTCCTCAGTGGTGTCAGGACCGCACACTCCACACCCATTGCGTCAGGGAGCGTGGAGGGTAGGTAGGGCTTCCTGCCTGAGGTCCAGGTTCGTAGCCCCGACCCGGGACCCGAGCCCAGCCAGCCAGTTCCGAGGCTGCACTGCACGTGCCTGGCTGCGGCTGCACACCACGTTCGGCTCCTGCGCCACACGTCTGATGAACCTCCCTGGGTGTCCCTTCGCGGGTTCGGGGAGGTGTGGCAGGAAAGGCCCATCACCTGGGAGACCGTGATGCCGCCCCTCCTGGCCAGCTCCTCTTTGGCTTCCTCGCTGGGGTATGGGTTGCTCAAATGGGAATAAAAGTATTCATTCAGCACTTCTGTGGCTTGCTTGCTGAAATTCTGCCGCTTACGCCTGAGAAGACAGACAGCCTCAGCCGGTGATCATCCGTGGGGCCTCATCCCCATCTCTGATCTCCTAGAGGCTGTGACAGCAGCGGTCAGCACTTCCTAGCCTTCCTGGAGGCTGTGTGAGGGCCGCAGCTACAGCCGTGGTCAGAGCCCCTGCCTAGGCTGGGAGGCTCCCGTAACTCAGCCCCAAACCAGTGCGGGACTCGCTTCCCTTCCTGAGGTCGGAGGTCGGGGCAGGGCCTGACCTGGCGTCGAGGAGCCCCGCGCGCAGGGCCATCACAGCCTCGCAGGAGCTCTGCTCCAGCTGCATCTGGATGCTGTGGAACTTGCCGTGGATGGTCCCCACCATGTGCTCTATCTCCGCAGGCGAGATGGGCCTGATCCTGCTCTGCTCCCGGAGGAGGCTGGTGACGTGCATGGTGAACTCATGGCAGGCCTGGGGCGGGGACAAACGTGCCAGCTGGTGACCACCTAGCAGGCTGGCCTAGGGTCCCGGGTGGGACCAGCCACCTGCCCCCCGAGCCTCTCACGCAGGCTGGCTACTGAGAAATGATGGCAAGGGGCCGGCGTCAAATCAGCCACCTCTGCTATGAGACCAAGCTCGTGGGCTCTCTGCTTGATGCTGCCAAGGGAAGGCAGTTTGTACTCTGTGTTTTCCTTTGACAAACGTGCATTCCCATGACAGAAATTCTTCCACGCAGAAAGATCACCTGTTCATATTTCTCTAGCTCGGAGTGGTACATCTGTCGGATGTGGGACAGCTTGGCTTTGTAGTCAGAGTGCTCAAGGCCACTCTCGTTTGGACGGCCACCTGGTGTTGCTGCGTCGGCTGCTGCCGATGCTCCCCTCCCTTGCTTCTCAGGCCTGGACATGCCCTCGGCCAGCAGCATGTTATCCAGCCTCAGGAGCTGAGCATCAGGGGGGCCCGCTTCCTGAATGCCGTGGATGCTCGACACTGGATCAGAGAGAGGAGGTGGAGTCAGTGCTTGTCGTTGGAGCAAAGCCCACCACGACAGTGCTAGCACTGGCCATGTGTCTGAACATTCTTCACGCATCCCTTTTGGGGGAAGAAAGACTATCTGATGACAGACATCAGATAACCCACTCTGAGGCTGGTCTAGGTGCTGTGCTCAGGAGCCCAGCTGGGGTGCCAGGAGTGTAGGGGGCAGGCACGCCACGGCCCACAGCTCACAGCTGGGTACACGTGGAGCTCCAGGCAGGGCAGGGGTGGGGTGGCACTGGGTGCTGGAGAGCCTGAAGCCCTGAATCACGCCTCCAGATGGGAGAGTTGGCACCTTCTGGAGGCTCAGAGTGCATAGACAGGAATATGAAGGCTAGTGGCAGCCTGGCTTTGGGAAGGCTGTGTGGGCATGTATCTGAAACTGAGCCCCCCCAAAACCAAGCTCTCTTACTGAGTCTCATTAATGTCTCTATCTAAAACCTTATTCCCTTTCTCATCCCCTTTGACCTCAACCCTGTGTTGTTCAGTCGCAAAGTCATGTCTTACTCTTTCGTGACCCCATGGATTATAGCCCGCCAGGCTCCTCTGTCCATGGGATTCTCCAGGCAAGAATATTGGAGTGGGTTGCCATGCCCTCCTCCAGGGGATCTTCCCAACCCAGGGATCAAACCCGAGTCTCTTGCTTGGCAGGTGAATTCTTTACCATTGAGCCACCCGAGAAGCCTCAACCCCATGTTCAGTTCAGTTCAGTTGCTTAGTCATGTCCGACTCTTTGCGACCCCATGAATCACAGCACACCAGGCCCCCTGTCCATCACCAACTCCCAGAGTTCACTCAAACTCATGTCCATCGAGTCCGTGATGCCACCCAGCCATCTCATCCTCTGTCGTCCCCTTCTCCTCCTGCTCCCAATCCCTCCCAGCATCAGAGTCTTTTCCAATGAGTCAACTCTTCGCATGAGGTGGCCAAAGTGCTGGAGTTTCAGCTTTAGCATCATTCCTTCCAAAGAAATCCCAGGGCTGATCTCCTTCAGAATGGATTAACTGAACACTAATCAACCAGTCAGATGACTAATACTCTGTTGTTGATGACATGGTTAAGGGGTTAAATTTGCTATCATAGATATTTCCTCATTCATGTACAAACTCAGGTTGTGTCTCCAGGGCAAGATGAGCTAACAGGCATGGACCACCTGCAGAGAATCATAAGCCAGAAACATCCTGACTGTTGGAACTATGATTATGAAATGTCACAAGATGATGCTTAATTCCAGCCTCTCTGTTCTCCCCCTTAAAAAAAGACCCTCATTCAAAGACCAAAGTGGGGCAGATCTGAGGCTGGTCTTCCACTCCCTTGCTTGGCGCCCTGAAATAAATGCTGTACTTTCCTTCACCATGATCTGGTGTCCGTAGAGTGAATTTGCTTTTCAGGCGACTGAACTTTGGTTTGGTAATACGTCTGTTGTGTCTGTGTCTGTTGTGTGAGTGTGTTGAGGGGAGGGTTTCTGCTGTAAAGTCAGAGAGGAAAAGATGGACCCAGAGGTGCCAGAAGACATGAACTAACCCACTGAGAGATGGGTTAGTTTGAGCACAGACACAGTTGCCTGGCTTTATAACATGGAGAAGCCATCCTAGCTAGGCGATGTGCTCAAGGGCAGGACTGGACAGGCAGTGGGTGGGCAGGGGATGAGCTGCTGCTGTCCAAGGGGTGCATGTCAGCTACGAGGCGGCCAGAGGGAGAGGCCCCCGACTGTAACCACCGGAATATGAAAGTGTTAGTCGCTCAGTTGTGTCTGACTCTTTGCGACCCCATAGACTGTAGCCCACCAGGCTCCTCTGTCCAAGGGATTTCCTAGGCAAGATACTGGAGTGGGCTGCCATTTCCTCTTCCAGGGGATCTTCCCGACCCAGGGATCGAACCTGTGCCTCCTATGTTTCCTGCACTGGCAGGTGGATTCTTTACCGTCTGAGCCACCAGGACTTGGGAAAAAGGAAGACGCTGTGACAACTCCCATATTTGCCCTAGAAGGAGCTATTTTTTTTCCCAAGCAGAGCACTCAAAACAGCAGGCAGGCAGGTGAAAAGGTGGCGTCAGGCTGGTCCCTGACACAGCTCAGCACAAATGTCTAGGTGGCTGTGAAGCAGTTGTTACCTGGGAGCTGGGGCTGAGCTGACCAGTTCAGGTGCAAGAAGGTATTCCTGAGTCATTCCTGAGTGTGGCGTGTATTTAGGAAGTCTGTTTTTATCTGCCTGTACCTGCAGGTACACCTATGAGAAAGGCCACACCCCCTGAATGCTAGAAAATCTGCGTTTAAAGGGCAGGCAAAGGAGGAGATGGAAAGAGTTATGAGGCAGGTGGAGGAATAATCAGAAGTGGTAACAGAGGGGTGAAAACCTAGGCTTGGGGAAGATTGTTCAGTTCAGTTCAGTTCAGTTCAGTTGCTCAGTTGTGTCCAACTCTTTGCAGCTCCATGGACATACCAGGCCTCCCTGTCCATCACCAACTCCTGGAGTTTACTCAAACTCATGTCCATTGAGTCAGTGATACCATCCAACTAGGGGAAGATTGTTAACCTCTGCAAAAGCAGCTGCAGGGTATGGTGGGGTGAAGCCTGACTAGCAAGTTCAGAGGAGGACGGGAGGCAGGCAGTGCAGGGAGGAGGCTGCTTACAGGGGTTACAGAGTGAGGCTTGGGTCCAGGGAGGGTGGTCTTGCAGGACCTGTTTTTTTCTCTGCTTTTTCAGTGATGGAACACATATCTGTGGAGACACAGGAAGGAAGGTTGAGGGGTGGTTCCTAAGGGGATGGGAGGCAGGGAATGCAGAAGGAGGTAATGATAGATGATATAGATTCCATGTAGTTCTGACTTTCAAGAAAAACAAAGCTTCAAGTCTTTTCTTAGAAACAGGCTCTTAATATCATCAGCTACTAATTGACTTCAGTGCTCAAATAAGAATTGAGCTTAGGGAATTCCCTGGTGGTTCAGTGGTTAGGACTCAGCACTTTCACTGACATGGCCTGGTTCAACCCCTGGTCCTGTAAGCTGCATGGCGCAGCTAAAAAAAAAAAAAAAAGTATAATCCTATCATATAGACATTTGCTCATCAATCATATGCCCCTTTCTTGTTCCCTATTTAACAGATGAACTTCTTTTGCCCAAAAACTCACTAGCGAAAACTGAAGGAGTTCAAGAGATATCCCTGCAGGAATCTTCCTCACATGCAGGGACCCCTACCTCCTCAGATTCAGGGACTCAACTCACACAAAAGGACCCTTTCCATTTAGTCCCACTGGGCTGCAACAGGGCTCTTTCTGAAAGAAATAAAGGAAAAGGGTCCCTTTTATGAATTGCAGGCCTTCCAGTTCAGAGACCTAATTCCCTAACAGCCTTACTTGGTCTTCAAGAAGCACCAGATGTAAAGGCTGGGGACTTCTGGACGGAGTGGAGCTGCGCTGCCTGATCCTTGTAAAGGCCCACCCCCTCTTAACCGTTCCTAACCCAGAGCCGATTACGGACATGCTCTTCCTCATCCCTCTGTGTGTGCAGATCCTATTGATTCTACCTCGATGCCTGACCCACCATCCAACCCCTTCCTTCATGCCACTCCTGGAATCCTGCTGCGTTGACCCCTTCCTGCCCTCTGCGACCTGTGAGGAAAGCTCTCCCGTCTGGTCCATCGGCACACCTGCAAGCTGACTATGCTCAAAAGCTGTCTTCATCATGCCAGTCTCCTGTTCAAAGACTTCAACTAGCTCTGCATCCACAGTGGCAGCCTAGACTCTGACACCTGGCACTCAGGGCCTTTCCTGACAGCCTTCCAAACCCGACCTTGTGGACTTTCCCTCTTCTGGGCCCTTCATGGCCCTTGGAAGCACAGCGACTGTCTCAGGCTTGCTCAGCAGCTCCTCCCTAAGCACCCATGGGTCCAGCCTGGGCTCAGGAGTGACCGAGAGGGACACACACAGCACCCCACCCCCCACAGAGGGCCCCCAGCACAGCCTGCCTCCCAGGGCTGGAGAGGTCCCTTCAGTTTCTCTCATTATAGTTAGGGGCAGGAGTGGTCCAGGCTGGACACATGGCTAAGTGAAGGGTGGCTGGGAGCACGTGTGTGTGTTTGTGCATGTGTGTGTGTATGACCCTGGGCTGCTGAGGAGTGCTTAGTGGTCTGTCTTTTTTTTTTTTTGGCCACGCCTTGCAACTTGTGGGATCTCTGTTTCCCAACCAGGGATTGAACCTGGGTTAAGGCAGTGAAAGCACCGAATCCTAACCACTAGGGAACTCCCCTTTCATTCTTTTATTTAACCAACAGTGTGAAAAAAAATACACTGGTTGTAGCAAACACCCTCTTCCAACAACACCAGAGACAATTCTACACATGGACGTCACCAGATGGTCAATACCAAAATCAGATTGATTACGCTGTTTAAAACCAAAGATTGAGAAGCTCTATACAGTCAGCAAAAACAAGACCTGGCTCAGATCATGAGCTCCTTATTGCAAAATTCAGGCTTAATTTGAAGAAAGCTGAAGTTCCAATACTTTGGCCATCTGATGCAAAGAGTCTATTCATTAGAAAAGACCCTGATCCTGTGAAAGATTGAAGGCAGGAGGAGAAGGGGGTGACAGAAGATGAGATGGTTGGAGGGCATCATCAACTCAATGGACATGAGTTTGAGCAAACTCTGGGAGATGGTGAAGGACAGGGAAGCCTGGTGTGCTGCAGTCCACAGGATTGCAAGGAGTCAGACAGGAACGAGCGACTGAACAACAATAACAAAGAAACTAGGGAAACCACGCGGTCATTCAGATATGACCTAAATCAAACCCCTTATGATTATACAGTGGAGGTGACAAATAGATTCAAGGGATTAGATCTGGTAGACAAAGTGCCTGAAGATCTATGGACAGAGATTTGTAGCCCTGTACAGGAGGCAGTGACCAAAATTATCTCCAAGAAAAATAAATGCAAGAAAGCAAAGTGGTTGTCTGAGAAGGCCTTACAAATAGCTGACGAAAGAAGAAAAGCAAAAGGCAAGGGAGAAAGGGAGAGGTATACACGACTGAATGCAGGGTCCCAGAGAATAGCAAGGAGAGACAAGAAGGCCTTCTTCAATGAACAGTTTAAGCAAGGGAGTTTTAGAAAGACATCTAATTGACTTAATTGAAGATGCTAAAACCTTTGACTGTGGAGATTACAACAAACTGTGGAAAATTCTCAAAGAGATGGGAATACCAGACCACCTTACCTGTCTTCTGAGAAACCTGTATGAAGGTCAAGAAGAAACAGTTAGAACTGGACATGAAGGGTGGTCCTAAGATGGCAGAGGAATAGGGCGGGGAGACCCCTTTCTCCCCCACAAATTCATCAAAAGAACATTTAAACGCTGAGTAAATTCCACAAAACAACTTCTGAATGCTGGCAGAGGACATCAGGCACCCAGAAAAGTAGCCCATTGTCTTCGAAAGGAGGTAGGAAAAAATATAAAAGACAAAAAAAGAGATAGGGATGGAGCTCCGTTCCAGGAAGGGAGTCTTAAAAAGAGAGACGTTTCCAAACACCAGGAAACACTCTCACTGCCGAGTCTGTGGCGAGCCTTGGAAGCACAGAGGGCAACATAACAGGGAGGAAAAATAAATAAATAATTTAAACCCACAGATTACGAGCCCAGTGGTAACTCCCCCAGCGGAGAAGCAGCGCAGACGCCTGCACCCGTCACTAGCAAGTGGGGGCTGGGCAGGGAGGCATGGGTTGCATTGCTTAGAGTAAGGATTTGGCCTGAATGCCCTGAGAGCAATCTGAGCGAACTAACTTGGGCTAGCAAACCAGACTGTGGGATAGCTACCACGCAAAAAGCCCTAAGACACTGCCAGGCCTGCGCACAGAACAAAGGACTGAACAGAGCTAGCTGGCTGCGGACCATCCCCCTCCACTGACAGGCAGCCAGAGCCAGAAGGGGGCAATTGCAGCCCCAGAGAGACATTATCTACCAAACTGCAAGCAGGCACAACATCCGCCTGAGAAGGTGCGCCTGTTGTACACCCAGAAAACTGAGTGGCAGGGACTGGGGAGGTGAGAAGTCGCAGTGACCGCACTTGCCAAACACCGCATCACCTGAACTGCTCGGACCTGGGAAGGGCACAAAATGCAGGCCCAACTGAGCCTGCGCCTCTGAGGACTACCCGAGTGCCTGAACCTGAGCGGTTTAGACCTGGGAGGTGCATACAGCCCAGGGCCGGCTTCCGATGGTTCCCAGCGGACAAACCTAGAGCCTGAGCAGTGTGGGCAGGAAGGGCACACGCACCATGAATAGGGGCAGGCCCAGTGTGGCTGAGGCACTGTGAGCACACTCCAGTGTCATTTGTTTGCAGAGTCCCTCCCTCCCCACAGCGCGACTGAACAAGTGAGCCTAAAAAAAGTGTCCACCACCGCCCCCTTTGTGTCAGGGCAGAAATCGGACACTGAAGAGACCAGCAAACAGAAGAAGCTAAAACAGAGGGAACTGCCTTGGAAGTGACAGGTGCAATAGATTAAAACCCTGTAGTTAGTACCCACTACATAGGAAGGGGCCTATAGATCTTGAGAA
>SJYQ01094639.1:51123-63259 GCA_006410935.1 Redunca redunca
CACCCTGAAGACGAGGGGCCAGAGCAGGAGCAGAGGGTGGCCCCACCCCCCAGCGGGCATGGGGCCGTGACTCCCGGCCCCCACGTCCTCAGGTTCTGTTCCGGGAAGCTCCCTGGCACTGCCTGCTGCTGCCCACTCTCCTCACTCACTCAGCTCCAACCTGGCTGCCTGCCTTCAGGCCTGGATCCCAGGCCATTCCTGCCTCAGAGACACTTTCCCAACGTGGAAGCAGAGATGTCATATCAGGCAGGTCCTGGCTCAGGTCAGGTCCCCTGGGGAGACTGACCTGCCCAGCTGCCCACCCCACCACCCCACTGCCTGCCCCGAGGGCTCTGGAGGCCACAGCAGTCTCTGCATGGCTGTGTGGGACCACCCTGCTCCCCAGGGACCCAGGGACTGTTGCTGGCTCCTTCACTGCCAGGGCTCTGGTTCCTGTACCATTCCTGGCCTCATGGAATCATGGCCCAGAAATAGGGACTTGTGCTAAGAAACCTCTCCCCAAAGGCTAGCAGGACATTGTAGGGACCAGCACTACCAGGCCCTCAAGGAAGAGAGAGTGCCTTCCTGCAACAGTTTTAGAAAAGAGAGACATAGGAAAAGCAGCCGCTCACAGATGGAGACTGAAGGTGGGGGCTCGCATGCGGAGTCACAGCCCCAGGCGCTCGTGACCAGAGCCAAGACAGTAAAACATGGCCAGCAGCCCCAAGCCAGCAGCATCTGTGTGCATGTGTGAGCGCCGATACAGGGGCCACAGCCAAGGAGACTCCCCTCTGAACACGGGGGCTTCCAAACTCTGTCAGTAAAAATCACCATTGTCAATGAAAAGCAATGTAAATCTATCAACATAAAACACCACAGTAACCCCAAGGAGAAAAAGCAGATCTCAAAAGATGCAAAAAGAAACAAATTGATTAAAACAACACCCATTAATGATAAAAACCCTTAGCAAACCAGGAACAGAAAGAACCTTCCTTAACCTGATAAGGGGCATCTCCCTAAAGCGTGCGCGCACATGCGCGCGCGCGCGCGCACACACACACACACACACACACACACACGGTTAGACGTACTGGGGACCCTTTTGAGGCACTACTTCAAGTCAGACACTGTCCTGTAGGTGCCGGTCAAGCAGAACCTGGAAAGGGACAGATGGGCAAAGTAAAGATGGGAGATGTCACCTACTTACAGGCTGAAGGGCATCCCTGTGTGGCTGGAGTCACCCAGGGAGTCAATAACGCCACTGACAACTCCCCTCCCATCCTCCACCTCACCCCCAAATTGGCCTCCAGGTGGGTCGGTGCTGAGCAATGGCATTTGGACCAGCTGGCCACCCGCACTGCCAAGGGACCTTTAGATTCTTGCTTCCTGGGGATAATTTGGAACCCAGCCTGCTGGTGCTGAGAACTGTCTGCAATTACCTTTGAGGCAATGTTTCCCAGGTCAGTTCTTTAAGCAAGATTCTAGATGAAGCCTTATTTAATTAAAAGAATTTTTTTGTATGTTATTTCTTTGGCTGCACAGGTCTTAGAGCAGCACACAGGATCTTTAGTTGTGAGGCATGAGGGGTATTTTAGTTGTAGCATGGGGGATCTAGTTCCCTGACCAGGGATTGAACTCAGGTCCCCTGAAGAGTCTTAGCCAGTGGACCACCAGGGCAGTCCCTGAAGCCTTGTTTCAAATCACTAGACTTTCTCAGTCCCATGAAAGTGAAACTGTTCATCGCTCAGTTGTGTCCATCTCTTTGTGACCCCAAGGACTGTAGCCTGCCAGGATCCTCTGATCATGGGACTTTCCAGGCAAGAATACTGGAGTAGGTTGCCATTCTCTTCTCCAGGGGATCTTTCCAACCCACGGATCGAACCTGGGTCTACCACATTGAAGGCAGATTCTTTACCATCTTTCCCATAGGACTTCACAAAGAATATTTCTTTAGGGAGTGCCCTGGTGGTCCACTGGTTAGGTCTCTGTGCTTTCACGCCAAGGGCCCTTATGAGGAACTAAGATTTCACAAGACGAGTGGTGAGGCCAAAAAGAGCAAAAAACCAAAGAATATTCCTTTAGCAAACACTCCTCAATTTCTGAAATCACAGCTGACATGAATGTTAGATATTCCTCAGACTGAAGGGGTATATCACTATGCAAATTACCATCAGTTCTAATCAATCCCTAGTTAAAATACATCACAACCTAAGCGCTGAAATCTCAACCAAATATGCAAGTTGTTTTCCTTTCAATACACGTTTGCAGTTGTTAATTAAAGGCCTGTGATTCTGTCATAAACTACTGAACTGCTGATGCTCAGTAAAAATGGCATGGAGTTTGCTTCAGCTCTGTTTTCTTGTGGCAACAGGGCAAAAGGACAAGACAGAGAAATGTTGTAATAGAAAATGCAGCCAAGTAAAATGTCTAGAAAATTAGTCCATGCTCTCCTGTGAGGCTTTGAGAACATTTAAGAGCAACAGCAAGAAAAACAGCACTTACGGATGGTTTCTCTCTACCTTAAACAAACTTATTTCTCATCCCAAGAAATGCTCTAATTTCAACTGAACGATATCTAGAAGCTTCTGAAGTTGGGCTACCCAAGGTGTGACCTTTCCTTTGCTGAGTCCTGCACAGGGAGGTGACCAGCCCAGCAACACACACAACCATGTCCAATCCATTCCCAGGCTGGAAATCAGATTTTCAGACCTGCCCCAGACCTAACTCCCCGGGATTGGCCCGGGGACTGCTGCCTGCGGGATTGGCCCGGGGACTGCTGCCGGCGGGATTGGCCTGGGGACTGCTGTCAAGCAGGTTCTGGGTGACCGTCAAAAGGAGCATTCCCTGCTGAGAAAGGTTAGTCACTTTCACACCATGCCCAGGTTTACTGATATCGACTGTGGGCCAAGCCCGTAACTGGGGTGGGATTCGCTGAAGGCACGTCTGTGCGTTTGTGGGCTGGTGTTCCAGGGAGGGGATCAGGAGACGCACCAGAGAAAAACCCACAGGGTAATTTCAGTGAATGGTTAAGCCCTAAGAAGAAACTGCAACAGAGGAACAGACACTGCAAGAAAGTGATGCTTTTTGAGAATCTGTGCACTAAGTCCTTAAGCTGTGGGCCCCTGACTGAAACCCTTCAGTCTTTGAGTGGTTTTTATAAAAGCTTCACTGAGAAATAATTCAGGTGACATACAATCCACCCATTTCCAGCGAATAACTCAGCGGTTTTCCAGCGCTTTCACCAGGTGATGCAATCATTGCCTGATTTTCCACCACCTCAGAGAGACCCCGGGCCGTCAGCAGTCGCTCCCCAGCCTCCCACCCGGCCTCTGGTAGCTACTAATCATCTCCTTCTGCCTCTTCTGGACATTTCACGTAAATGGAGCCGCATGCTATTTTGGACATTTTCGTCTGGCTTCTTTCACTCAGCATAGAGGTTTTTCCTTTTTTAATTGAACTATAGTTGATTTAGAATGTTTCAGCAAAGTGATTTTGTTATATATATATATTATTTATATAATAATATATAGAAACATAACATATTAATGNCTATACTATACAGTAGGGCCTTGTTGTTCGAATAAAGGTTTTAAGGTTCATCAATGCTGTAATTTGTGTCAGAAAACTTCATTTTTTTTAAGGCTGAACAGCATCCGCTGAACAGATGGACCATATTTTGTTTCTCTGGTCACCATTATGGACATCAGAGTTTTTTTTTTTTTTTTCATAATTCTTGATTTGTGTGTTTGTCTATGCTAATCCATCTGTCTGTCCAGCAGAATTTCCCCTGTGATGGAGTGTTCTGCGTCTGCACTAATATGTGAACCCCCCACTACACATGGCTACTGAGCACTTGAGATGCGGCTAGTGTGGCTGAAGAGCACCTTATTTAATTATGCTTGATTTTAATTAATTCGAATGGAAACTGTCCCTGGGGGATGAACCACGGTCTGTGGCTGCAGAGGAGCTATGATAGGCTGGTCAGAACTGGAGGCTCAATTCACGGGTCACCCTGAGACTGTGGGGCCAAGAAAGGGTACTCCAAGCAACCTGAAAAATAACCCCCAGCTCTAGGAGACCTGCAGCCACAGTGAACTACTCAGGTCCAGCCAACCACAAAAGGGGTCCGAATTCTGAAAGAAGTCACACACTGGCCCAAAGGGCAGTCTTTGGGACAGACCCAACCAGAAGGCTGAAACTACCGACCACGATGTTACAATTGCAACAGCTCTGAGTAGCTGAGGAGGAAGGGAAACATAAGTGAAAAAACAAAATAAAAAAAAATGCTGGATGACTATGCCTGAGAGCTTCCACCCAGGCCCGGGGAGCAGCGGTGAAGAGGGTGCTCCTTTGCGTGGCAGTTCTTTACACCCATTCTGCTGACAGCAGCTGCTGGTGCTCCTCGGCCCCAGAGCAAGGCTGGCAGAGCTGGGATGTCTCATTCCTCAGAGACGAAGGGAAGCACAGAGGTGTGCTCGAGGCCAGCACAGGGGACAGGCAGGCTTGGGGAAGGCAGGGCAGGGCGCTTGGTGCGCATTGCCTGGAATGCCTGGTAGCTCTTCCGGGGCGCTCCAAGAGCCAAAGCTTTTTACACAAGCTGGCACTCGAGCTAATTTGCAGGTACAGCCTGACCCACACCAGAGGGTGTGGCTGTTCCTGCTCCGAGGCTCAGGCACTTCACACAGGCTCTGCTTCAGTCCTTGACAGCACCACACACCTGAAACCCAAACATCTCAGAGTCCTGTCCTGCACCCAGCCCCAAGGATTTCAGAGAGGGGACTGGGCCAGTACTGGGTCCTCCCAGCTAACTTCAAAGATCTCCAGAAAGGGTTTATTAGTTCTCAGGAGCGCTGCTCCAGACACCAAGAAGGACAGGTGTTTCAAGGGAAGGATGAGGAGGGGGGTGTTCTCCGAGGATACGCTTGGCCTCCGGAGAGTGCCACCACAGGACCATCCAGACAGCGCACAGAGGAGAGCACGGGTGGGGCACTGGCGTCTTGACCCTCGAAGATGTGCCCACATCCCTGCCATAGGCTGGAGGAGGCGTTGGACGGAAACTCCTGGAACATGTAGGTAGGGCTTCCAGGAACACTGGGCACCATGGCTCACACAGAGGACGGGGCTCTCTTCAGGGTGATATGAACGAGGAGCCTCGTGTTCTGAGTCAGGCCTCAGACACCCAATCTTCCTGAATCCCGTAAGATGTACAAGGTAAAAAGGATTTCACTTAATAGGTATCAGTCACCAGAAACTGCTCTTAATTCAACAAAAATACAAGCTGTGTACACTGTGTGTCAGGCACCAGGGCAGTCCTAGGACATGGCCAGTTAGAGACGCTGCACTCACGGGAGGAGGCAGATGGCAGGGGCCAGGAGCCGCCGTGGTGGCAGCGAGAGCCGCAGACACGGAGGCAGTGCCTGGGCCCTGTGGGTGCAGGGTTCCCTCCCTGAGCCAGAGCAGCAGGTGGGGGGCAGCACGTGGCCTGGCTACGGGCTACTGTGGTGCAACCCTCTCTCTGGACTCCACTCTGCTCATCTTCAAAATAGGAGTGACGTAAATGTCTGCGCGGGGCCGCTGGAAGGTTGGGGCAATGATGCTGGAGCTCGCGGAGCTGCCTTGCTGTGGCCCACACCCCATCAGTGCCTCGAGTCTGTGCTCAGTCATGTCTGACTCTTTGCGATCTTATGGACTGTAGCTGGCCAGGCTCTGTCCATGGGATTTCCAGGCAAGAATGCTGGAGTGGTTGCCATTTCTTCCTCCAGGGGATCTTCCAGAGCCAGAGATCAAACTAGTGTTTCCTGCATTGGCAGGCAGATTATTTTATCACTGAGCCACCTGGGTACTGGCCTTTAAATCCTCTGTGCAGGTTTGGTTTTAGTTTTTATCCTAAAGGCTTGTTGCAGACATTAGCCAGAGGCAAATTTGGGTTGAATAAAAAAGCCGATGTGGGGCTGTGCTGGTGGTCCAGTGGTTAAAACTCTGCCTTGCAATGCAAGAGACACTGGTTTGATCCACCCCGGTCCAGGAAGAACCCACGTGCTGTGAAACAACCACAGAGCCTGCGCTCTGCAACAAAGGAAGCCACTATAATGAGAAGCCCGTGCATCGTCGTGCAGAGCAGCCCCTGCTCTCTGCAACTAGAGAAAGCCCTTGGGCACCAATGAAGACCCACCACAGCCCAAAAATAAAATCAATCAACCTTTAAAAAAAAGAAGCAGCAGCTGATGTGCCATCTCCTGCTGTGAGCGCCTCAGGAGGCCCAACCCCCAGGATTGCTCACTGGGCAGAGGCCCCTGGGAACCCACTGCAGGGTCAGGACCCTCAGCAGTTTTCTCTGGGCCAGGACTTGCTCATTCCTGGCCAGGGGGTTGGGGAAAGCTCAGGCACAACTGAGATCTCGCTTCTTTTCTTTGTGGTCCGTCCTGAGACAGGAAGGCCGGTGGCCCGCGTGTTGGACACACAGTACTCCCATGACTGCACTTCCTACTAACATGAAAAGACGCCTGGCCACACTGAACCTGACGTTTAGGCAGCTCTCAGCCGTCATGATGATGACTTGTGTTTTTCAAGGCTGAGTGGTGCTGCGCTATCCTGATGCCATGCTCCCAAATGTACCAGGCACCCTGATGTTTGAGCCAATCAGTGGAAAGGAAGCATGATTTTCTGAAAAAAAAAAAAAAGCCCAGATCTGACGCATGGCCTATACTGTGGGCCCCACAGCTGCCTTGGGACCCAGTCTGGGTGGGGTCAGCAGCCCTGAGTGTGACCCCTACAGCCTGGGAGGATGGGCTAGCGTGACAGCGTGGGCTAAAACGGACACCTCAGCCAGTCCTGAGGGCAGTAGATGTTGAGCTGTTCTTTTTCTCCTGAAGTTGCTGAGTTGGAAGCTAACGGCTGTCGTCACGTGCCTACATACAGGATCAGACTAAGCAAAAGCAGACGTGCCCAGACAGCGCAGCCGTGGCACTCAGGAAGCAGTTTTCTGATCAGTCCCAGCATCTTGCTGATGGGAAAAGCTTGTCAAGAGCCACAGCTTCCTGAGATGACAGCTGATGAAACGACTTTTAATGATTGCTTATTATTGCCACTCAGTTCTTTACTTTGCATAGCTAAGTTGTCAATGAAAACCTCAAGGATCCATACAGCCAAGGCGCTCTGATGACAGGGCCAACTGCTGGGGGCAGTGGGGAGCCCCCAGAGGGCTGTTTCTCCCCTCCAGGGCCAGCTGGGGGCTGGCTGGGAGACAGCACGCCTCGGAGAGAGGCACCAACACTGCGCGATTTTGAGGAAGGTGACCGACATCACACAGTCCACGTGGTGCTAAGGAGCGTGTGGCTGTGCCGGCAGCTCCAGGCGCTGGACACACACCGCGTGTCCCCTGAGGGCCGTGCCTTCCAGCCCGCGGGGCTCCTGGGCTGTGCTGCTTTTCAGCTGCAGGAATGCTGCTTATCTGGTTCACACAGAGCTCTGGAGGGAGGTGCTGTGAGGCGTTGAGAGCAAACTTGTTTAGAAACCCCCCAAAAGCCCAGCTTTGTTTACTGGAAGCCATAATATCTGTACCCCATAGTGGAAATAAGGAACACAAATAAAAACACACATAAATGAGGAACACAGAAGACAGACCACTAGACACGTAGACACCTGTGAGAAGCACCTGAGCAGGGGCTCAGGGGTGGGACATATAGCCCTGTCGGGCAAAGGCCGGTCTGCAGGGCAGGACGACCTGGCTCTGGCTGTTGGAGGCTGAGGAGGGTGAGCAGGGCCGCTGGGAGGAATGGGCGAGGATCCGGGTCAGGGTCGAGGTGGTGGAAAGGGATCCGTGTTGGGGGGAGGAGGGATACGCAGGAGAGGGGAGGGGTGACTGATTAAATCAGTAAAGCACCGAGGATGCTGCGCGCAGGGTTCTGACTGTCGGAGAGACGAGTTACCAGTCCAGAGAGAGAGAGAAATGGAGTGAAGCCTGTGGTGCTGAACTGGGATTAAAGATACTGACATGAGCGCGTGTCCTGGTGGTCCAGTGGTTAGGACTCCATGCTTCCAGTGGAGGTGCATGGGTTCCACCCTGGGTTGGGGAACTAAGATTCTGCGAGCTGTACCGCATGGCCAAAACCAGAGAAAAGAGTTACAGTAGTAACTGACTGCTTTAAATAATACTCCATGAATCAATAGTGATACAAAACCCAAAAATGAATAAATGGGAATTTAATAAGGAGTAGTCTTAGAGTACCTCCAACAGAATAATTATTATAAAGGGAAAAGGAGAGACTTTAAAAAGGAGAAGTCTGGCAGACGCCGCCTTACTTGAGTTATCAAAGTTAATGTCGCCAAGAGGGCACAGAGCCAGTGTGGGCCCTGCTGACCAGTCTTTGCGTGAGAAGAGGCATGGCTTCCTTTTGAGGATGTGCAGCAGAAGTCTCTTCATGAGGAAACACCAGACAAGCCCAAAGGAAGAGGGCTCGCCTGTGATCTTCCAGATGCTCAGGTCATGAGGGTCAGGGAAACACAGGGGTCTTATCACAGAGGCAACAAGACCAAAGAGACGTGACAGCTAAAAGGCGACATGGGACCTTGGCTCTTTTTGTCCTTTTCTCTAAAAGACACCATTGGGACAACTGGCAGAGCCCGAACGAGATCTGAGGGTTCCATGGTGGGTGACGTATCAGTGTTCCTCTTCTGACCATGATGGCTGTTCTGTGGGTAAACGGGAGGCTGTGCCTTGTGTGTTGGAAATGTGCTCTACTGTGCAGGGCTCATGAGGCATCACGACAGCAACTTACCCTCCAACAGTGCAGAGAGAAAGTTTATTTGTGCTATTCTTGGAACATTTATGTAAATCTGTGATTGTTTCAAAATAAAAAGTAAAACACGCATAAAAAAACTTATCAGAACAAACATAGACCACTCAAACGATAGTGGCTTTGTAAACCAAATGGAATATAGGTTTCTGGGTTATAGAGTGCATAGAAGGTAAAATAATTAAAAAAGAAATACACCACAAGCTTGGCTTCCCAGGTAGCGCTAGTGGTAAAGAACCTACCTGCCAATGCGGGAGATGTAAAAGATATGGGTTTGATCCCTGCGTCAGGAAGATCCCCTGGAGGAAGGCATGGCAACCCACTCCAGTATTCTTGCCTGGAGAATTCCGTGGACAGAGGAGCCTGGCAGTTACAGTCCATAGGGTTGCAGAGTCAGAAAGGATTTGAAGCAACTTAGCATACACACTCATATCATACCACAGGGTAGTTCTTATGAAAAGTCTCAGTTTAGGAAGAGGAAAACGTTTTGGAGGTGGATGGTGGTGATGGTTGTACTATGATGTGAATGTACTTAGTACCACTAAACTGAACACTTAAAAATGGTTGAAGTGGTAAATTTTATGTTATGTATATTTTATCGCAATAAAAAATATTCAAGCTGTGGGAGGAAAAAAAGAATATTATGTCCTTTAGCATTTGGGTGAAACTTAAATAGGTTTAAAATTGAATTTCTCTTTCAGTCATCAGATAACTACTGGAGGCTGGTGCTGCACCCATAACCTTACATCTATGAGCTCACACAGTCCTCAGTCATCATAAACTAAGTGTTATCACTGTCCCCAGTTCACAGGAAGGACTAGGGACAGCAACATTTTCAGTCATGTGCCAGGGTGATGGAACCAGAAGCAAAAAGGAATTCAGGCCAAGTCACTGCCCTCTGCCACTGTCCATGTCAAGTATACATCAATCTTGCACCACTTTTGGACTTCCCTGGAGGATAGGAAACCACCCGCCAATGCAAGAGACGTGGGTTCAATCCCCAGTCTAGGAAGATCCCACAGGCCGCAGGGCAACTAAGCCCTGCACCATCACTACTGAACCTGCATGCTCTGGGCCCGCCAGCTGCAACCGCAGAAACCTGTGCACGCCTAGAGCCTGTGCTCCGCAACAAGAGAGGCCCACACAAAGCAACGAAGGCCCCAAAATAACTGCATCAACAAATAAAAAAAGAAACACTTTTGTACCACATATGTACTTTCTACGAGCCCCATTATAACTGAAGTGCTATGCTCTAAAGTGACACACAACATTCAAATAATTGATCTCAAGAGACCAACTCACTCTAAGAAATCCTTCTATTGAGGACTTTAGTTTTAAAGATATCTTCACCATGTTTGCTGGCTTCTCTTATAAACCATCTTCAGGGGACTCCGCTGGTGGGCCAGTGGATAAGAATCCCCCTGCCAAGGCAGGGGACACAGGTTCGATCCCTGATTTGGGAAGATTGCACATGCCGTGGAGCACTAAACCTGTGTGCCACAGTTACTGGGCCCCTGTTCCAGAGCCCACGAGCCGTGACTGCTGAGCCCGTGGGCTGCAGCTTCTGAAGCGCACGTGCCTAGAGCCTGTGCTCTGCAACAAGAGAAGCCCCCACAATGAGAAGCCCGTGCACCGCAAAGAAGAGCGGCCCCTGTTTGCTGCAGCTAAAGGCCCAGGAGCAACACCGAAGACCCAGTGCAATCAAAAGTTAAAAAAAAGAAACAAACCTTCAAATTGTTGTCAACCTTGACCAACTGATCAAGGCCAGAGCTATCAGTGGTAGGATTTATTGACAGCACATACCTCAGACATGACCTTGCTCCTGTGAGATTTCTGCCAAAGACACACAGCCTCAGTCTAATTATGCAGAAACAACGGGCAAACCACACTGAAGGACCCTCTGTAGAATGACTCAGCAGTCCTCAGCAAAAGTATGAACGTCATGAACAAGGAACAATAATGGAGAAAACTTCACAGGTTGGTGGTAACTAAGGAGACACGATGACTACATGCAGCATGGATCCTGAAGCAGAAAGAGGGCATTTAGGGCCAAACCCGGGGAAATTCAAATTGCTCAGTTACAGAGCATTGCACCAACGTCAGTTTCCTGGTTTTAATCACTGCACTATGGAAACAGTGACAGACTTTATTTTCTTGGGCTCCAAAATCACTGTGGATGGTGATGGCAGCCATGAAATTAAAAGACACTTACTTCTTGGCAGAAAAGCTATGACAAACCTAGACACATATTAAAAAGTGGAGGGGGAATTCTGGGAAGATGGCGGAGGATTAGGACGAGGAGATTACTTTCTCCCTCACAAATTCCTCAAAAAAACATTTCAACGCCGAGCAAACTCCACAAAACAACTTCTGAATGCTGGCAGAGGACATCAAGCACCCAGAAAAGCAGATCATTGCCTTCAAAAACAGGTAGGGAAAAAATATAAAAGACGAAAAAAGAGACAAAGGAGGTGGGGAGGGAGCTCCGTCCCGGATAGGGAGGGCGGCCCGGGAAAGGAACTTTAAGAAGAGAGGTTTCCAAACACCAGGAAACACTCTCCCTGCCGAGTCTGTGGCAAGCCCTGGAAGCACAGACGGCATCATAACAGGAACGATACATAAATGAATAATTAAAACCGACAGATTACAAGCCCAACAGTGACTTCCCCAGCAGAAAAGCAGCAAATAAAACTGCACCCGCCACTAGCAAGTGGGGGTGGGGCAGGGACACGCGCGAGAGGCGCAGGCTGCACAGCTTTGTAAGAATCAGGTAGGAAAGCCCGGCAAGTAACCAGAACGAACTAACTTGGGCTAGTAAACCAGACTGGGGGATAGCTAACCACATGAAAAGCTCGAACATAGGACACCGCCAGGACTGCGCACAGAACAAAGGACAGAACAGAAGTAGCTGGCTGCAGACCATCCCCCGCCAGGGACAGGCAGCCAGAGCCGTAAGGGCTGGAAAGGGGCAATCGCAGCCCCGGAGAGACTTTCCCAGCCAAACGGCAAGTAGACTTCTTTACTAAAACTTCTGGGGGTGCTGGTCAGCGGTACACCCAGAAGACAGCAGCAGGGTGCACTCGAGAGAGAAGAAACCCAGCTCCACTCACCAGAACCCCAACTCAAGCCTCCCTAACCAGGAAATCTTAACAAGCCACTGATACGACTATACCCACAGTGAGGAAGCTCCATAATAAAGAGAACTCCACACATTCCCAGAATATAGAAAGGCCATCCCAAACGCAGCAATATAACCAAGATGAAGAGACAGAGGAATACTCAACAGGTAAAGGAGCAGGAGAAGAGCCCATCAAACCAAACAAAAGAGGAAGAGATAGGGAATCTACCTGAGAAAGAATTCC
>SJYQ01094639.1:66164-88408 GCA_006410935.1 Redunca redunca
ATATATGGAATTTAGAAAGATGGGGATGATGACCCTGTATGCGAGACAACAAAAGAGACTCAGATGTATAGAGTGAACTTTTGGACTCTGGGGGAGAGAGAGAGGGAGAGGGTGGGATGAGATGGGAGAATGGCATTGAAACATGTATACTATCAAGTAAGAAACGAATCACCAGTCGATATCTGATGCAGGATGCAGGATGCAGGATGCTTGGGACTGGTGCAAGGAGAGGACCCAGAGAGATGGTGGTGCAGGTATACTATATCTTTGTGTTTCCCCCCAGATTTGATTGAACTGTTAATCTGATTTGAAAGTTTGTACATACATTTTTCTAGTTTAATCAACTATGTGTATCTGCTTTATGTCCTTTGTATTAATAAATTGTGCTTTTTATATTAAATAAATAAATAAATAAATAAATGCAAAAAACAAAAAACAAAAAAAAAACCAAACAACAAAAAACAACAACAACAACAACAACAAAATAAAGTGGAGACATTGCTTTGCTGACAAAGGCCTGCACAGTCAAAGTTATGGTTTTTCCACTAGTCATGTACGAATGTGAAAGCTGTACAATAAAAAAGGCTGATCACCAAAGAACTGATGCCTTCAAACTGTGGTGCTAGAAAAGACTTGAGAGTCCCTTGGACAGCAAGGAAATCAAACCAGTCCATCCTAAAGGAAATCAACCCTGAATTGGAAGGACTGATGCTGAAGCTTAAGCTCCAATACTTTGGCCACCTGATGTGAAGAGCTGACTCACTGGAAAAGACCCTGATGCTTGGAAAAACGGAAGGCAGGAGGTGGAGGAGGTGACAGAGGATGAGATGGTTAGATGGTATCACCGACCCAATGGGCATGAGTTTGAGCAAACTCTGGGAGATAGTGAAGGACAGGGAAGCCTGGCATGCTGCAGCCCATGGGATCGCAAAGAGTCGGACACGACTTAGTGACTGAACAACAACAACGGTTTTGAAGGTGTTGCCACTAGAAGAAGCTGGGAGAAGGGTATATTAGAACGTTCTGTTCTAGTTTTTCAACTTTCTGCAAGTCTAAATTAGTTCAAAATAAAAAGATTTTTTTTTAAACAAAAGAACTTCCAATGGCAGAAACTTCCATGGGGCTTACTTTGGATGCTTAAAACAACCAAAACAAAATTATTCTGCTTTCCTAATTCTGTCATGTTAGATCCTTTTGTAAAACAATGGAATGCCACAATGCCTCTGAGGTTTTATACGCAGAATGCAGCTGCTTGTTACTCACTGGCAACAGTACTTCTCCGGTTACAAACTATGAAATAAATGGGTGTAATACACCAGAAAGCAGGGCTGTGACAAGTCAGAAGTGAATCATCTGAACCACTGCTGCCAGAGAGGGATGTGACGAGCAAGACGGCTCAGGATGCGTGTTAGGACTGAGCCAGGACCAGAGGTACGAGGTGGCTGTGGGCCTGGATCCACGCTGGAAGCACCTTCTCAACGGCCTACCTGTCTTTGCCTTGATCTCGCAGAGCACACTGTAGAGCGCAGGCTTCATCCGATGGCAGTTCAGAGCGTGCTTTCTGAAAGAGAGGTGACAGAGGCCACGTGAGAAGGTGAAGAGTCATTCTGGGCACGAGAGTAAAGACCCTCCATACTGAGTCTGCCAGTTCTGTTGAAATTTCCTATGAAAGGACAGAACCGTAGCATTTCAAATAAATTCAATTTGTACCAAATCCAAACAGTAATATTCAAATACTCAAGACATTTCTCCTTAAACACCGCAAATTCAAATAATACAAATATGAAATTTCAAAGTCCAGTAATTTGAAAGCTGTTCGCATGTTGCCCTATAGCAGCCTTTCAGTGCATAAGTAAAACCCCAACGGAACCATCCCAGTGTCCTGCAATGTTAATTTAGCAGGACTGATGCTGAAGCTGAAGCTCCAATACTTTGGCCACCTGATGCAAACAGCCGACTCATTGGAAAAGACCCTGATGCTAGGAAAGATTGAAGGCAGGAGGAGAAGAAGGGGGTGACGGAGGATGAGATGGTTGGATGGCATCACTGACTCAACGGACATGAACTTGGGCAAACTCCGGGAGATGGCGAGGGATAGGGGAGCCTGGGGAGCTGTAGTCCATGGGGTCACAGAGAGTCAGACACGACTCAGTGACCGAAAAACTGAGCAGCTTCTAGGTGCCACGCACGATTCCAGTGCCACAGAGACACCGAGGAGGTCCCGAGCAGCTAGGGCGGAGACGGCGAGGCGCCGCACAAACGCACCCCGTCAGCGGGTGTAGGCGCTTCCTGGTGACCTGAACTAGAGGGGCTTGAAGGCCTATTGGAGTTTGCATGTCTCCAAGGTGACATCACAGCTGAGATCAGAGTGACAAGGAGAAGTCAGGCGGGAAGAGATCCAAAGAGTAAATTTTTAGGCGGAGGAAACAGCCAGTGCCAAGGCCCCAGGTGTGGGGTTTCCCTGGTGGTCCAGTGTAAGAATCTGCCTTGCAATGCTGGGGACACCGGTTGCATCCCTGGTTCAGGAAGCCCCCTCGTGCCTCCTGGCACCACAACTACTGACCCTGTGCTCTGGAGCCCACGTGCAGCAACTACTGAAGCCTACAGGCCCGAGAGCTTGTGCTCCCCTAGAGAAGACCCTGCCACGAGAAGCCCAAGTACCTCAGCTGGAGAGTAGTCCTGGCTCTGCATAACTGGAGACAGCCTGCGTGCAGCAACAAAGACACAGTACAGGCAGAAACAGTAAATAGTGGGCAAAGAGACCAGGACGCTGTCGGGTAAGGGGCGAGGGAGTCAGCCCTGTGGCTAAGTTAGAGAGGCAGGCGGGGCTGACTGGAGAGTCTTGTAAGTCAGGGGAAGGGCTCTGGCTTTTGCTCACAGTGATGGAAACTGTGGCTAGCAGAGGAATGGCCCCCAAAGATGTCAGTATGGTGACCGTCAGAACCACTTCCGAGAGAAAAAGAACTCTCAAGATTGATGTTAACGACTTTGAAGTGGAAGGATTAACTTGGACTACACAGATGGGCACAATCTAATTCATGTGTCCTTTTTTTTCTTCAAATTGAAGTACAGTAGAAATGGCAACCCATGCCAGTATTCTTGCCTGGAAAATCCCATGGACAGAGGAGCCTGGAGGGCTACGAGTCTATGGGGTTGCAAAGAGCTGACACAACTGAACACACACACACATACATACATAGCTGATTTACATCTAATCATGTGTTCTTAAAAGTGGACAGACTCTCCCAACTGTGGTCAGTGAGAGAGAGGCAATGACATAGGGTCGGAGACGCTGTGTTGTGGGCTTTGAAGATGGAGGGACTGTGAGGCAAGGAATGCAGGTGGAAAAGGCAAGCTGGAAAAGGCAAGGAAGTGGACACTTTTCCAGAGCCTCCAGTAGAAATGCCCTGCTGACACCTGGATTTTAGCCCAACAAGAGCCATGTTGGACTTGGAACCTACAGAAATGGAAGATCATAAATTTGTGCTTTTTAAGCTACGATGTGGTCATTTGTCACAGCTGGCAATAGGAAACAAACACAGGAAGCGACGGAGGATTTTACAGGGTGGTTTCATGTGATATGAACTGCACTGTTATTAGTGCCGATGTTTTTGAGATACAATTCACACATCCTAAAGTTTCCCCTTAAGGGTATATATAATTCAGTGACGTTTAACTAATTCATGACGTGCAGTTCTCACCACTACCTGATTCCAGGACACTTTCATCACCCCAAGGAGAAATCCTGTTCTCATTAGTAGTCATTCCACATGTCTCCCTCCTCCCACTCAGCAACTCCTGATCTGCTTTCATAGATTTGTCTGGACATTTCATATAAAAGGAAGTCACACAGCATGTGGTCTTTGGCGACATAGAGCACGTTTTCAAAGTTCATCTAAGATACTGTGTATCAGTGCTTCCTCCCTTTTACAGGCAACGAGTACTCCATTGTTAGATTATATTTTGTTCATCTGGTCATCAGTCGATGGACAGTTGGGTTATTTCCACCTTTTGGTTATTATCAATAATGCTGCTACGAACATGAACGTGTAAGCTTTTGTGCGGCCACATACCTAGGGAGAATGGTTGGATCATATAGTAACTCTAGGTTTAACTTTTTAAGGAAATGGCAGACTTTTGCAAAGTGGCTGCACCATTTCCCCTTCCTTTCAGCAACTTAAGAGGGATTCAGTTTCTCCACATCCTCAACACTTGTTATTTTTTTTTTAATTATAGCCACCCCTGTGGGTGTGAGGTGGTATCTCACTGTGGTTTGGATTTGCATTTGTCTAATGGCTAATGACGTACATCTTTTCAAGTATTTATTAGTCACTTTTTTTGGTTGTGCTGGGTCTTCATTGCTGAGTGCGGGCTTTCCCTAGTTGCACTGGGCAGGCTTCTCACTGCGCTGGCTTCTCTCGAGGAGCACAGGTTCTAGGCATGCGGGCTCCCCTGGTTGCGGTGTGTGGCTCTAGGCCTGCAGGCCTCAGAAGTGGTGGCACTGGGGCTCAGTAGCTGCGGCTCTTGGACTCCAGAGCGTGGACTCAGAAGTTGTGGCACATGGGCATAGTTGCTCCAAGGCTTGTGGAATCTTCCTGGACCAAGGATCAAACCTGGGTCCCCTGCACTGGAAAGCAGATTCTTATCCACCATGCCTCCAGGGAAGTCCTATCAGCCTTCTTCTTCTTTTTTTTCTGCTGTATTTGGTCTTTTTATTTTTAACATTTACTGGAGTATAATTGATTTCTGGGCTTCCCAGCTGGCTCAGTGGTAAAGAACTTGCCTGCCAATGCAGGAGACCATGGATTCCATCCCTGGGTTGGGAAGATCCTCTGGAGAAGGAAATGGCAACCCATTCCAGTATTCTTGCCTGGGAAATCCCATGGACAGAGGAGTCTGGTGGGCTACAGTCCGTGGGGTCACAAAAGAATCGGGCACAACTTAGTGACTAAACAACAAACAACAACAACAACAACAACAAATTGTTGGTCTACAGTACTGTGTCCTTTCAGGTGTACAGCAGGCCATCCTTTAGAAAAATGTCTGTTCAAATCTTTTACTTACTTGACTGCACTGGATCTCAGTTGCATCACTCGGGGTCTCCGATGTGTCCTGCGGAATCTTTTGTTTTGGTCACGGGCTCCGTCTTTTGTTGTGGCCTGCTGGCTCCAGAGTGCACAGGCTCAGTAGCTGCAGCGTGAGGCCTCAGTAGCTCTGTGGCAAGAGGGATCTTAGTTCCCCGACCAGCGATCAGACGCTAGTTCCCTGTATTGCGAGGCAGATTCTTAATCACTGGACCATCAGGGAAGTCCCCTTTGTTCCTTTTTAGATTAGGCTCTCTTTTTATTGTTGAGTTGTAAGACTTCCTTATATATTCTGGATACTAGGTGCTAATATGATTTGCAAACTTTTTTCTTCTATTCTATAAGCTGTCTTTTGACTTTCTTTATAGTGTCCTTTGAGGCACTATAAAGAAAGTTTTTCATTTTTCATTTTGATGAAATCAAATTTATCTATTTTTTACTTTGGCTGCGTGTGCTTCAGGGGTCATATCTAAGAAGCCGTTGAGACTGGAGGGCTTTGGGGGTTTGAGTGTTGAGCATGTTTGGGGGAAGGTCTGGAAAAGAGGGCTGTGTTTTGATCAGGTTATACCTGAGATTCCCTATAAACTTCCCAAGAGGAGGAATCAGGTAGGCAGATAGCACACAGGCATGGACTCAAGGCTGGAGATAAACAACATAAATGTTAGCAGAAACACTGTCTGAAACTGCTCACCCTGGCCAGGCACCATAGTAACCATTTATGTGTTATTTTATGACAGGAGGTCCTGGCAAGAAATATGGAACTAACAAGCCACCACCAATGGGAAGAATATGCAAAAGGTCAAAAGGAGACGCCACATGTCCTACCAACCTCCCAGGATCCTCCTCACTGGAATCTATCTTGGCTGAGTGATGCGTGCACCACCAGGAAGGACCCTGAGTCAGAATGATTGGCCAGAGATGATCTGGAAACTAACCCCACACCATAAAACCCGAGACTGCGAGCCACGTGGCAGAGCAGTCTTCCCGGGTTCCCTTACTCCCCTTCCCTCCGCCTGGGCCCCCCTTCCCACTAGAGTCTCCTGTTCTGTGAGCTTATGTGTCCTCTTGGACGGTTCATTTCTGAGTGTTAGATGAGGGCCCACCCTCTGGCTCTGGAAGGGGTCCACCCAGCCTTCTTGCAATATAAAGATGGAGCCTTGGGCCTAGAGATGGCACTTTTACCCAGGCCCCAGGCTCAGCCATCTGGCCTTGGAGAGGCCAAGCAGATGAGAAAGTCCTGCAGAGGAGACTGGGGCCCAAACTGCCAGTGGGGAGGAACCAAGAACAGTTTCAAAGACAGAAGCGTATTCTGTGAGACATGCTTCTGAGAGGTGAAGCAGGAGAAGAGACCTTGGATTTAGCAACATGGAGGTCACTGGTCACTGACTCAGCAGAGGGAGGAGAAGGCTGGGAGAGGGTGGGTAGAGGTGGGAGAGGAAGTGGAAGTAGCAGCCACAAACTCTGACACCATCACAAAAAGCAGCAGAGAAATGCAGCAAGCACTAAAAGAAGGGGTGTATATTAGTCATGTTGAAAATTTTTCTTATTTTATTTATTTTTTAAAAATTCATGCATTCATTCACTCATTTGGCTGCACCGGTCTTTGCGGCATGTTCTGTCTTTTATGATGTTTTGACTTTGACATCCTGGGGCAGGGAGAGACCGACTTTCCCAGGGCTAGCTAAGTCCACACATACTTGTCTGAGAGTGTGTCTTTTATATGCAAACTCAAATCCAAGCCCCATACTCTTAATTACTACTTTAACTCTCAGCACCAGTCAAGATGCCCCTAGCCCTAAATCACCCCAGGTGCCAGGTACCAGATGAGGAGAGAAGTGAAGTGAAGTCGCTCAGTCGTGTCCGACTCTTTGAGACCCCATGGACTATATCCTACCAGGCTCCTCTGTCCATGGAATTTTCCAAGCAAGAGTACTGGAGTGGGTTGCCATTTCCTTCTCCAGGGGATCTTCCCGATGCAGGGATTTAACCTGCGTTCTCCTGCACTGCAGGCAAGGAACTGCTGAAATTACTGAAACTATCCAATCCCAAACTTGCTTGGTTGTCTACCCAGCCTCACTGCTTCCTTCCCACACGTGCATGCTAAGCTGCTTCTGTCATGTCTGACTCTTTGCGACCCTCTGGACTGTAGCCTGTCAGGCTCCTCTGTCCATGAGATTCCCCAGCAACGATACTGAAGTGGGTTGCCATTCTTCTTCCAGGGGATCTTCCTGACCCGGGCAGTGAACCTACGTCTCTTATGTCTCCTGCATTGACAGGCGGGTTCTTTACCACTAGCGCCACTTCATGGAAATCATAGCAAAGGCTCCAGGCCCTGCTTTCTCCTCACTTCTGCCCACGTGGCGCTTCCCCATGTGGCCCTGCATGGCGTGGACTGCCTTCTCTCAGGAATTTTAAGTGATAAGCTCTTCTTTTGAAGTTGTCTGTCTTTCATCTTATTGTACCTGATTAAAAACAAATCCTAGGGATTTCCCTGGCGGTCCAGTGGTTAAGAATCTGTCTTCCAATGCAGGGAACTTGGGTTTGATGCAGATCTCACATGCCTCGGGACCAAGCACATAGCAACTACTGGGCCGACGTGCTCTAGAGTCTGTGCCCCGCAACTAGAGATCCCCCACGCACCGCAAATAGAGAAGAGTCGGCATGCCACAATGGAGAGCTCATGAGAGGCAAGGAAGACCCAGCTCAGCCAAAAGAACAAAAAACACCCACCCAAATCCCAGGTACAAGTCAAAGACAGGGAGAGTCAAGGGAGGTTTTTGTTTCTTTGTGTGTTTTTAAAGATGGGAGACACCAGCACATGTTTATATGCCCAAAAGCCAGTCTAGGGAGGGGATTTGGTAACACAAGAGAGAGTGAGGATAACTGTAATCTCAAGGGTGTATATATATGTGAGAAGTCAGCATACAAATTTGATTGTTTGTAGCTAGGTTTCAACAGTACATGAACTGAGAAATTCCAGATGTACACGCTGGATTTAGAAAAGGCAGAGGAACCAGAGATCAAATCGCCAACATTTACTGGATCATAGAAAAAGAAACAGAATTCCAGAAAAACATTTACTTCTGCTTCATTGACTACACTAAAGCTTTTGACTGTGTGGGTCACAAAAAACTGGAAAATTCTTTAAGCGGTGGAAATACCGGACCACCTTACTTGCCTCCTGCGAAACCTGGATGCAGGTCAAGAAGCAATGGTTAGAACCAGACATGGAACAAAAGACTGGCTCAAAATTGGGAAAGGAGTACATCAAGGCTATATATTGTCACCCTGCTTATTTAACTTACATGTAGAGTACGACATGCGAAATGCCCAGCTGGATGAAGCACAAGCTGGAATCAAGATTGCAAATCTGAAGAGGAGAAGCGGATGGGAGAAATATCAAAACCTCAGATATGCAGATGACACCACCCTTATGGAAGAAAGCAAAGAGGAACTAAAGAGCCTCTTGATGAAGGTGAAAGAGGAGAATGAAAAAGCTGGCTGAAAACTCAACATTCAGAAAACTAAGATCATGGCATCCAGTCCCATCACTTCATGGCAAATAGATGGGGAAACAATGGAAACAGTGACAGATTTTATTTTGGGGGGCTCCAAAATCACTGGAGATTGTGACTGCAGCCATGAAATTAAAAGATGCTTGCCCCTTGGAAGAAAAACTACGACAAACCTAGGCAGCATATTAAAAAGCAGAGACGTTACTTTGATGACAAATGTCCATATAGTCAAAGCTATGGTTTTTCCAGTGGTCATGTATGGATGTGAGAGTTGGACCTTAAAGAAGGCTGCGCACCAAAGAATTGATGCGCAGTTCAAACTGTAGTGTTGGAGAAGACTCTTGAGAGTCCCTTGGACTGCAAGGTCAAACCAATCAATCCTAAGGGAAATCAATCCTGAATATTCATTTGAAGGACTGATGTTGAAGCTGAAGCTCTAATACTTTAGCCAACTGATGCGAAGAGTCTACTCCTTGGAAAAGACCCTGATGCTGGGAAAGACTGAAGGCAGGAGAAGGGGACAACAGAGGATGAGATGGCTTGATGGCATCACCTCCTACTCAAAGGACATGAGTCTGAGCAAGCCCCAGGAGATAGTGAAGGACAGGGAAGCCTGGCATGCTGAAGTAAATGGTTTCACAAAGAGTTGGACACGACTGAGCGACTGAACAACAACAAAATGCCATTATTTTAACATTTACTGCTCCTTTAAATGTTTAAAAGCATTTATGATTTTAAACCCTATAATGCTGTCATCCAAGCATCCATTATTAAAAGATGCTGCCAAGGACACACAATGTACCTGAAAACCAGTAACTTCATTATGGAAGCCAAATGTGATTAACACTACAGGAAAGGTCAGACATCTGCCACAACTCACTGTAATGTTGATCCAAGGGAGAATGCCTTCATTTTCAAATGCTTTCCAAATGTACCACGTGCCCCTGTGGGATGCCTTTCAAAAGGTTAGGGTTGGGGTACAGAACTAAGATACACATCTCTGAAGCCAAATATGAGAAGGTTAATGGGCGATGAGATTCGGTGTTCTGCAAAGCTGAACCCAAATGTTAGTCTTTCTTACACAGTGTACAGTAGTTGATCACATAGGATATTATGCCGAAATGGTTTCTTTCCATAGAAGCAGTTATTATCATCATAAAAATGGACTCTGGTTAGAGCTTGTTATCCTCTGTGATGTAACTCTAAAAATACAAGGAAAGAGGAAAGGGAATAAAGTTGGCTGCCTTGCTTCTCAAAGGGGATTCTAGGAAAGTTTATTCCCAGGTCAGTTTCCTGCTTATAAAACATCTTGCTTAAGATACAGTACAGTGCTCACTTCGGCAGCACGTATACTAAAATTGGAACGATACAGAGAAGATTAGCATGGCTGCTGTGCAAGGATGACATGCAAATTCATGAAGCGTTCCATATTTAAAAAAAAAAAAGATACAGTATAAAGGCACCTTTGAATGAACCCAAAGTGATTTCACAGAACGTTTTCTGTGGTTTATTAAGAACAGTAAACAAATGTCTAACCTTCCAGCATGTTCCCGGCCTAGAGGTGATCAGCTGACAGCAAACCATTAATGATCTCATAAAATATGACAGACTAGGGAGTTCACAGTATCACCAGAAAGAATGGATTATTTTCTGCGATGGACACACCCTGAGGTGACCCCCACTGAGTGTGATCTCTCCTTGAGTTTGGGCAGATTCTGTGACTTGCAGGGCAGCAACGGTGATGATATAGTCTTGCCTGTGGTTTTGTTACATTATGTTATGACTCCAATTTAGTAGACTGGGGAATGTAACCTGTCGTCCTTGAAGCCAGGACGTCCTTGCTATGTTGTGAGAGGGCCATAACGTGGAACTCTAGGGAGTCTCTTAGAGTTGAGAGCAGACCTCATCTGACAGCTGGCAAGAAAATAAGAACCTCTATCCTATAACTGAAAGGAACAGTTCTGCCAACAACCCTATGAGACTGGAAAAAGACCCAGAGCTTCAGATAGGAACACAGACCAGCCAACACCTTGCCTGATGCTTTGTGAGACCCTGAGCAGACAACCCAGCTCACATGTGCCCAAATTCCTGCCCATGGAAACAGATCACAAAGGTATATTGTTTTAAGCCATTAGGTCTGTGGTGATTTGTTACATAGCAACAGATAACTGACCAGACAGTAAGGCAGTGAACGGGGATTATGGGCAGAAAAACAAGGTCTGTGTTGGCACCTCTAGCAAGCACATCACATGTTCTGCCCAACCAAGTATCTGCATTAAAACAAAACAAAATGGTAATATTTATGAAGAAGTAAAATTCTAATGAACGAGAAACAATAAATCCTTTAAATAAAGAAACTTCTGAGGATAAACTAAATTAAAAACCACATCTGTGAATATCCTTTTAAAACCAACCTGTAACAAAAGTATTATCACATAGAATCATGCCAGAAAATGAAAGCATTCATCTTTACTGCCCTCCAACCATGCTTATTCAATATTTACGGGACAAACGTTGAGGCACTACTATATAGCTGTCACTGTGCAAGGAGAGAGGACTGTGGCAATGAGTAGAACATGAATCACATCCTGGCTCCTACCAACAGTGTGCCACGGCCTCTAATTTTAGTTATTATTTACTTTTTCAAATTATGGAATGATCTGTCTTGCTGAACAAAGTATTGTTTCCTTTCATTTATTTTTGGGGTAGTTGTTTACTAATTTTTTATTAAAGTATAGTTGACTTACAATGCTACATTAGTTTTGGGTGTGTGTGCGTGCTAAATCACTTCGGTGGTATGCAGCTCTTTACGGCCCTATGAACTGTAGCCCACAGGCTCCTCTGACCACGGGATTCTCCAGGCAAGAATACTGTAGTGGGTTGCCATTCCCTTCTCCAGGCGATCTTCCTGACCCAGGGATCGAACCCAGGTCCCCTGAGGCTCCTGCTTTGCAGGTGGATTCTTTACCACTGAGCCACTAGGAAGCCCAGTCTAGGGTGTATACCATAGTAATTCAATATTTTTATAGCTTATACTCAAAACAAAGTTACTATAAAATATTGTCTATATTCCCTGTGCTGTGCATAACATTCGTCAGTTCAGTTCAGTTTAGTTCAGTCGCTCAGTCATGTCCGACTCTTTGCGACCCCATGAATCGCAGCACGAAAGGCCTCCCTGTCCATCATCAACTCCCGGAGTTCACCCAAACCAACGTCCATCAAAGTCGGTGATGCCATCCAGCCATCTCATCCTCTGTTGTCCCCTTTTCCTTCTGCCCCCAATCCCTCCCAGCATCAGAGTCTTTTCCAATGAATCAACTCTTCGCATGAGGTGGCCAAAGTACTGGAGTTTCAGCTTCAGCATCATTCCCTCCAAAGAAATCCCAGGGCTGATCTCCTTCAGAATGGACTGGTTGGATCTCCTTGCAGTCCAAGGGACTCTCAGGAGTCTTCTCCAACACCACAGTTCAAAAGCATCAATTCTTCGGCACTCAGCCTTCTTCACAGTCCAACTCTCACATCCATACATGACTACTGGAAAAACCATGCCTTGACTAGACGGACCTTTGTTGGCAAAGTAATGTCTCTGCTTTTGAAGATGCGATCTAGGTTGGTCATAACTTTCCTTCCAAGGAGTAAGTGTCTTTTAATTTCATAGCTGCAGTCGCCATCTGCAGTGATTTTGGATCTCCCCAAAATAAAGTCTGACACTGTTTCCCCATCTATTTTCCATGAAGTGATGGGACCAGATGCCATGATCTTCGTTTTCTGAATGTTGAGTTTTAAGCCAACTTTTTCACTCTCCTCTTTCACTTTCATCAAGAGGCTTTTTAGTTCCTCTTCACTTTCTGCCATAAGGGTGGTGTCATCTGCATATCTGAGGTTATTGATATTTCTCCCGGCAATCTTGATTCCAGCCTGTGCTTCTTTCAGCCCAGCGTTTCTCATGATGTACTCTGCATAGAAGTTAAAGGGCAGGGTGACAATATACAGCCTTGACGTACTCCTTTTCCTATTTGGAACCAGTCTGTTGTTCCATGTCCAGTTCTAACTGTTGCTTCCTGACCTGCATATAGGTTTCTATAACTTACTTATTTCATAACTACTAGTCTGTACCTTTTAACCCCCTTCACCTATTTGGCCTCTCCCCCAGCCCTCTTCCCTCTGGTAACCACTCGTTTGTTTTCTGTGAGTCTGTTTCTGTTCTATTTGTTCACTTGCTTTATTTTTCAGATTCCACATATAAGTGAAAACACGCTATGCATCTTTTTCTCTCTGACTTATTTCCTGAACAAGATCTCATTTTAAATTATTGAGAAATTTGACTTGAAGATACATCCAGAGATCTTATCCCTTAGAATAGGATACTTCTTGAAAAAACTTCCCTAAGAGCAACAATGATCAAATACTTCAACAAAAGATGGAATCAAATCCCCTTAATTATTTTTGTTTCTGAAGAACTGTTTTAGCTGACAAATATTATGTACCTCCTGGAAACAGACTGAGGTGAAGAACAATAACTAAAGACATGGTCCCTACCCTGAGGAAATAAAATCTTGATGGAAAACCTAGAAACTCACAGAGGGTGCCGAGCTCCAGAAGGGAATGCAGGCCAGGAGGCAGATGACCCTGGCATTTTAAAATAAACTTCTTAGTACACTAGGAAGAATCAAACTATAGTAGGTGTCATCAATTGTTTGTACAATCATTCAAAAAACAAACTTACACACAATGAAACAAAAACAGCTAAGTAAATAGGAGTTGAGAATATGTCCTGATACCCAAGTTCAACCATGGAAATCATTACAGCAATTTTAGCAAAATGAAGTCTTGAATCAGGAGCTAACTTTGGCACCAGGAAACAAGGAAAATTATTCAATACAACACAAGAAAAACTCTGTAGGACTTGAATGAAAGAGCAACCTTTATGTAGAATAAGTTTAAGACTGCATAAAGCTCATTTCAATGTTCTTATTTCCTAATTTGCCTGTGGACTGGTCATGATTGACACCGCCGCAAAATTTCTTACTGAAAACCATGGAGAGATGAGAATCTCTCTGAGCACAAGATGAAATGGCTACTCACTATCTGCTCCAATAAACTCAAACCCCTCAGCAAAGTATTTGAGGCTCTTCATCAGCATCTCTCTGACCTGCTCCCTCCGCTGGTCTTGAGACTGAAAAGTGAAAATGGAAGTTGCTCAGTCATGTCCGACTCTTTGCAACCCCATGGACTATACAGTCCCTGGAATTCTCCTGGCCAGAATACTGGAGTGGGTAGCCGTTCCCTTCTCCAGGGGTCTTGGGGGAAGTCCTACCTTTCTGTCAAGTCCAAGACTCCAATGGCTTGGCCTATCCCAGCCTGGATTCATTACTCCCTCCTCTATTCTATTGACAGCGCTTACCAAGTCTGGCCTGGGCATGATGAAAGCCTCAACTTACACATTTTAGGAAGTTCAGGCCAGCACCACACTTGGCACAAGAACTGAGCAAAGATCTGTTGAATTTGACTGAAGGAAAGGCAGAGGCTAGAGATGTCAAACTAATAGAGGAGAAATGAAAAGTGGCGGAGCTCCGACATCTCTAGACTGAAGTAGAGCAAGTGGAGAATCAAAAACTAGGGTGGAAGCGTAGCTTCCACAGCCAAAGAAGAGAGGAGGACCCAAAGGCACACGAGCCCCTCCTTCCTGGTCTCAGTTATAGGGCTGAGCTCCTGCTGGGCACTCATCCACTCTAAGAATGAAGAGAACATATTAAGGGGTTTAATAACGCTGCATGACGAGAGAGACGATCAAAGAGGATGATGGCCAGAACACACCACATTTGGAGAACTCCCTAGAGGTCCAGTGGTTAGGACATTGGCGCTTTCACTGCTGGGGCCTGGGTTCAACCCTTGGTTGGGGAACTAAGATCTTGCAAGCCTCATGACATGGCCAAAGTGAGGGGGTGGGGAAACACTAGATTTGGGCAGGAGAAAGTGATGAGTAAAGAAGAAAGTTGCTTTAATAAGAACTAAGAGCAAGAGTCCTTACACCACTGGAAGGCTCAATCTGCAAGAGAAATGAGTGTCTCAAGACATTTCTGAAGAATGGATGGTAGAGAAGAGCCAATGACTACTCAACTTTCTTCTGATCCAGGACCAACACCTTAGGAAGGATGGAGTACTCCAAGAAGTGCTTATACAAGGAACAGAATAAACTTCATGCTCATTCCTTGCTTGGTGCTTGGCAAGGAATTCATGCTCGACTGGACAGCAGAGAAGACAGGCAGTCACCCCACTGAGTCCCCGCCTTGAAGGCCGTGCCCTCCCCTCAGGTCTGACAGAACCACATGTTCCATGCCTTCCTTGCACACATGCCTGCCCCAGCCTGGAATACTGTTGCCTCCTTGGCCTAGGCAAAGCCTCTCATCCAGGCCACAGTCATCTCCTCGGGGGATGCTTCTGACACCCAGCCTGACTTCAGCTGGACTCTGGTGTCCCAGGGTGCGCATTCCATGGGCTCTCATCTTGCTGACAGGTAGTCTCTCTCGCCCTGGCTGATCAATTCCTCATCACCCTCTCTCTGGTCGCCCCTGCACTGCACTCTGCAGTGTCTGCCTCTCCTGAACTGTGAACTTTTGGGACTCACTGGTGTATCCCCAGAACCTGGCACAAAAGGAAAGGTCACTGAGCAGTTGAGATTAAATGCTTAAGAAGGGTGCTGATGCTCCAGTCCAGCTTTCTAGTCTTCCACAGTACTGGGTCAGCTCCAAGCTCCTCTGAGTGATGTCATGCTCTAGGGAGCCCGTGGGGCACTGGGAGACAGCGAGGACAGCAGGTCAGCACCAGAATTCAAGAGAATAAGGCCAAGTCTCCAACCACCCACACCCTAGTCATCTGACCTCAGGCAAGTTCTTACTCAGGTCCAGTTCCTCTTCTAGAAGCTCAGTGAAACCACCCACGTCCTAGGGTTTTTTGGGAGATTTAAATGAGAGACAGAAATTACGGCTGTCGTCATCATCAGCCACTGTATTCTGAAAGAGGTGCTCAGTGCTGTGCTGTGCTTAGTCACTCAGACGTGTGCGACTCTTTGCAACCCCGTGGACTGTAGCCTGCCAGGCTCCTCTTTCCATGGGATTCTCCAGGCAAGAACTGGAGTAGGTTGCCATGCCCTCCTCCAGGGGATCTTCCCAACCCAGGGATAGAACCCAGGTCTCCTGCATTGCAGGTGGATTCTTTACTGTCTGAGTCACCAGGAAAGTCACACTGTCACTTAAATGACCAAAACCTGCTCATTTATGAAACTTTTCTGAAACATTCACATATTGCTTTACTTACTGATAAAACCACTTCAAAAGGGATTTTGCTGAGATCCTAGATAGCTTCAGGAAATCATTTTAAAACCAGCAAAGTCCAACTCTTGGGAAAAGTACACTAAGGACAGCAAGACTTTCCTTTGGCACTAGATCAAGTCAAGCTAAGTGTGTTAAGCTAGAAGCAGAGCTAAAACCTGCAAGCAGGCTAAGGACACAGACTGCCAGGCACCAAGTAGACTTGCATTTACAGAACCTCCTTAAGGGTGATGAAAAAGAAAACTTTAGAGCTAAAATTTTACTTCCTGGGTTTGGACTAATAGATCCTTTCTTGCTAATGCTATCTGGCTTTAGGAAATTACGAACCATAAATTCCTCTTCTGACTCCTTGCATTCTTTGACGGGTGTGCTGAAAGGCTGAATGCTCTCTGATATGCACTAACATGCTTACTTCTAATGGTCCCTGTTCCCATATTTAGTATCCCAGAGGTACTGAGACAAGGGGCACACCGTTCACTTGACAGTACCTGCCTCGCCATTTGAGTAAGCTCTAAGAATAGTCAAATTTATGTCATCACCATCTTTTAATATTCAGAACTTAATCCATATTATAAGTAAAATCTGCAGAAATACTGGAGGAATTAAGAAAGTCATGCAAATTTTGACCAGTAGAAAATATCTTACAAAAGCAAATTAAAAAGCGTTTCTTCCTAAGGAAAGTTATGAAGATCCTAATTGAAGTGTCCATTATGTTGCCTAAAAGCCAGCCTCTAAATATAACCTTTTTAGTTTCAGGTACACCACCCCATATGCCATATAGCTAGCTCCTAACACATGTATATTAGGGATGGTTTTTTTAATCATATAATCTCATCTGTTGCATTGTAATCCCTTAAAAAACTTTTTTATTTATTTAATGAATTTATTATTTGGCTGCATCAGGTCTTAATTGCAGCAGGCAGGGCCTTTTAGTTGTGGCATGTAGGATCTAGTTCCCCAGCCAGGGATCGAACCCGGGCCCCCTGCTTTGTGAGCACAGAATCTTAGCCACTGGACCACTAGGAGTCCCTCTTCATCATATTTTTATTTGTTATATATAAAGCTTTTTTGCCCTAAAAACCTTAGTACCATCCCCATTGGTCATTTGCTATTATACTCAAATTCTACAAACTAACACAAATTTGAGCTATGGGTTTATAGACTATGTACAGGAAATATTAGAAACAATGCCTGGAACCTCTAAAACCTGATTTCCTTGGACTGGAAATTAAACAGACCCTGAAACAACAGGGCCCAAGCCCCTAGATCAAAAGTATCATCTAGAGGGGAAAACAATCAACTATTTTCTGATTTTTATTTGGTTCATTTCTAATTGTCTTTCTATATTAAGTAGTCAAAACAACACTAATATGTGACCCTTGTGGTTAATTTTAAATTCCTTATGCCCACACACAATTTGGTCTCAAAAATAATTTCCATTTTTCAGATTAACCATCTACTCAAGGAGATCAAACCAGTCAATCCTGAAGGAAATAAACCCTGAATATTCATTGGAAGGACTGTTGCTGAAGCTGAAGCTCTAATACTTTAGTCACTTTATGTGAAGACCCAATTCCTTGGAAAAGACCCTGATGCTGGGAAAGATGAAGGCAGGAAAAGGGGACAACAGAGGATGAGATGGTTGGATGGCATCACTGACTCAATGGATATGAATTTGAGCAAGCTCTGGGAGACGGTGAAGGACAGAGAAGCCTGGGATGCTGCAGCCCATGGGGTCACAAACAGTCGGATACTACTTAGCGACTGAACAACAAAAACACGGTAAAATCATCCACTCTCATCCTTACTCTTTTTTTTTCCATCCCTACTCTTGAGAGTGCAACCTCTCCAAGGGTGGTCAGGGATCAGCACCCTTGGGAGATGGTTAGAAATGTGGACTCTTTGGCCCCACTGGGACCTGGCACATCAAAATCTGCAAGGCAACTGGACTTCTGCAGAGATCTGCTGCAGGTCCAGCTGAGAGACACACTGCTCTAAAGGACAGTTGTCTGGAAATTTCTGCAGTGATGCAAATGTTTTTTACCTTCATTAATATAGTAGCTATTAGCCACATGTGGCTACTGAGTACTTGAGATATAGCTAGTGTGACTGAGGAACTGAATGTTTAACTCTATTTACTTTTAATGCATTTTATTATTTCTAATTATTATTATTTTTTTGCTGCTCTGCATGGCATGTGGGATCTTAGTTTCTCAACCAGGGACTGAATCTGTGCCCCCTGAAATAGAATTGTAGAGTCTTAACCACTGGGATGCTAAGAAAGTCCCCAATTTTAATGCATTTTAATTTAATTTATGGCAAGGGGCCACCACAATGGACAGTGTAGCGAGTACCTGCGTTTCCTTGCAAGCAAACGGTCAAGAAGTGACCACAATAGCCAAATCTGCCAATCTGGCAGTGTAATCCTTCTATCCTTCCAACATGCAAAATGACTTGAAGGCCAGTCCTCTTTAGCTGCTTCTCCCAGAACATCAGGCCTGAAGCTGGGTCTCCAGGGTGACACCGCTGACCTTTCTGCTTCCTTTTTTTTTTTTTTTTTAAGGTAAGAAGTGGATTTATTTAGATTCAGAGAGAAGTACACTCCACAGACAGAAAGTGGACCATCACAGAGGGCGAGTGGTGAAATTTGGCGTGGTTAGTTTTTACAGACTAGTTTTGCTCAGGTTCTTGACGTCTCATTGCAGAAAGAATTCAGTGAGAGACAAGTGATAGGTAAGAAGTAGGTTTATTTAGATTCAGAGAGAAGCACACTCCACAGACAGAACGTGGGCCATCGCAGAGGGCAAGTGTGGCCCCTTTTTAAATTAAATTTCCAAAACTCACCCTTCAGCTTTCCCAGGTCCAGAGTTTTCACCCTGACTTCTTAGGAATCTCACTACTAGATAAAAAGTAAGTCCACCAGCCTTTGATGACTGGCAGCTTTCAGACCCCAGGGCACCTGAAGCCTGAGGATTCTCAAAGGTGTTGTATACAAGCACACTGTTTGGGGCCATGGTAGTGGGGTGGGGGACCCAGAGATTGCACCAGATTTTCAAAGGGGCCCATGATTCAAACACTGGTTAAGAACTCTGGGAGGAAGGAAGAACTTTGGAGCCTGACAGTCCTGACCGAAGAGCCTTCAACCCGAATCTGGCAATTTCATAAACCCTTCATACGTTTCAAAGGTATTCATAAAGGTATTCAAAAGAAGCAAGTGAAAAAAAAAAAACTATGTAAACTTCAAAATGTAAAAGGTACTATTATAAAAAAAAAACAAGGCTATATGTGATAGAGTGATATACTCAGAAAAGCTTTGGCAAATGAGAGAAAATTTTCTGCTTTCCTAGTTCCATATAAGAAATGAATGAGGACATGGTCAGTGAAAGGTCCAAGTCAGAAACTGTAAAACTGTCCCTTCTCCAGGAAAACCTTAGGGTGTCACCCAAGAAAGTCAGAAGATCATTCAAGGAAACTGGTTATCTCTCACACAGGAAGTCTCCAGCTGATGAGGGTTGAAGTTCAACTAAGACGGTGCATTCCAAGCTCCCCAGTGTCCATCTACTATCTGTGTAGCCAGAAGGAAGAACGATACACAGTTCACTATTCCAAGACTCCATCAGGCTGAAGCTATAACGACAGAATGAATTACACACAGGCACGTGGAGCTGCCCTCCTAATAGCGTAGAGGGTGTAAGAGAGATCCAGGTTTAAGGAGGACAGGCATGCTTTCCTTCTTTAAACACATTCAATGGTGACAAAGGGGGTTTCCCTGGTGGCTCAGTGGTAAGAACCCGCTTGCCAGTGCAGGAGAACTGGGTTCGATCTGGGGGTCAGGAAGATCCCCTGGAGAATGAAATATCAACCCATTCTAATGTTTTTGCCTGGAAAATCCCACGACAGAGGAGCCTGGCAGGATACACTTCATGGGTTGCAAAGAGTCAGGTATGACTTAGCAACTGGACACGCATGCATGGACAAAGCAGGTTGAGAGGGCCTCAAATCTGAGATGGAAAATGTTTTCTTGCCAGCCAGTTGGGCTAAATGGATTCTAGGGGCTATGAAGGGGTTGACAGGGCACAGAGAGAGTGCAGGGTCAAAAAGGCTAAGAAAGGTCTCACCCAGTTGGCCAATCAGGAAAACACAGTCTGCTCCCCTGCCCAGGTTGCTAATCTACCTGGCTGCTGGGTTTACTATGAGGAATGAAGTAAAGTGTCAGTTGCTCAGTCATGTCCGACTCTCTGCAACCCCATGGACTTCAACCCGCCAGGCTCTTCTGTCCACAGAATTCTCTAGGCAAGAATACTGGAGTCAGTAGCCATTCCTTTCAAGGAACAGGCCCACCCAAGCTGTGTTTTCTCTGAAATGGAGTAAGTGGCCCGCCCACTAGAGGACTAAAGACTGGTGTCCGGACTTGGATGACTTTTAGGACTCGAATTCATCTAGAGACTATGCAAGAAGCAGAGCAGATGTAAACCTCCCCAAAGTCTCAAAATAGACACCCCAGGGTTCTTTCTACCTCAGAAAGAAAATAGGAACCAGCTACCTAACAGCTATGTGGTGGTAAAGCAAGTACCATACCCTCCCTTTTCAGTTTCTTAGGCTTCAAAGAAAAATGAGTCTCTTTGAGAACAGCAAGTAGTGACTGCATTCCATTCTAAAGCCTCCTTAAGGGAGTTGAGAATCGAGATTGACAAGAGAAAAGCAGCAGCCTCGGGGGTGTGCTGGGATGCCACATGCCTGAGGAAGGCCATGTCTGAGCAGAGTTCAAGCTGCTTAAGCAGCTCCAGGCCTAGAACAGAAGGAACACAGGTAACTTGGCAAACACTGAAAACGCTGCTTCTGTGGTTCCTTGGTGTGAAAAGCCCGTTTTCCCTTTTCCCTAGCTCCAACCAATCCTTCCAGAATCTAAGTGCCACAAAACTTGACTGAATACTAGGTGCCAGGTATTGTGCACAGCCCTGGGAATACAAAGGAAAGCACAACAATGCCCTTGCTCTCAGACTGGCTTAGCAGACAGGGCCTCAGAAGGGCACCCTCTCCCGGCTCAGCTCTTTGTGCCAGGAATCACCTCTATTCAGCACACTGCTATTATGATGACTGTTTATAAGTCAGTCTCCCCCACACCTTAGTTCTGATTGAGCTTATTATAAGAGAACCTCTTAGCCATCCTGGTTTCTGTAGCATCTAGCACACTGCTCCAATGGGGTGGGGGTGGAAGTATGTATATGTGACACTCTTAACTTTCCAGATAGAGGCCTTGAAACTGTGGAAAGAATTGACATGTTATGAGAAGCAGAGGAAAGAAAGTCTGAAGAATGCCTGCCACATCCACCTTTTACTTGCCTCCTCTGTTTCTGGGGCTGCTGTTCACCTGGCTTTGTAACCTGTCCTCCCTAGAAGGTTCTAGGCACTGTACAATTCACAACTCCAGACCCTGGTCCCATCCCCAGGGACCATCCTTTACCCTAAACTGGTCCCATTCAACAAGACCTCATCTTCGAAAGTGCTTTGCTATTTTCTAATAATTCAGTTCAGTACAGTTCAATTCCGTTCAGTCGCTGAGTCGTGTCCGACTCTTTGCGACCCCATGAATCGCAGCACGCAAGGCCTCCCTGTCCATCTTCAACTCCCAGAATTCACTCAGATTCACGTCCTTCGAGTCCGTGATGCCATCCAGCCATTTCATCCTCTGTTGTCCCCTTCTCCTCTTGCTCCCAATCCCTCCCAGCATCAGAGTCTTTTCCAATGAGTCAGTCAACTCTTCGCATGAGGTGGCCAAAGTACTGGAGTTTCAGCTTCAGCATCATTCCCTCTAAAGAAATCAAAGGGCTGATCTCCTTCAGAATGGACTGGTTGGATCTCCTTGCAGTCCAAGGGACTCTCAAGAGTCTTCTCCAACACCACAGTTCAAAATCATCAATTCTTCGGCACTCAGCCTTCTTCACAGTCCAACTCTCGCATCCACACATGACCACTGGAAAAACCATAGCCTTGACTAGATGGACCTTAGTCGGCAAAGTAATGTCTCTGCTTTTGAATATGCTATCTAGGTTGGTCATAACTTTTCTTCCAAGGAGTAAGCGTCTTTTAATTTCATGGCTGCAATCACTACCTGCAGTTATTTTGGAGCCCCCCAAAATAAAGTCTGACACTGTTTCCATTGTTTCCCTATATATTTCCCATGAAATGATGGGACCAGATGCCATGATCTTTGTTTCCTGAATGTTGAGTTTTAAGCCAACTTTTTCACTCTCCTCTTTCACTTTCATCAAGAGGCACTTTAGCTCCTCTTCACTTTCTGCCATAAGGGTGGT
>SJYQ01094639.1:96518-110053 GCA_006410935.1 Redunca redunca
TATATTTTCAACTATTTAAATTGTTTAATTATAGAATAAAACATAATTACTATTACCTTCTTTTTATTTATTATTGCTATTATTTTATTTTACAATATTGTATTGGTTTTCTTCTAAAGAGATAATATATCATCTATGTGAGTCTGACAGAAAACAAAAGTAATACATTAGTTTAAAAAGAGACAAATAAGACATGATCCTGTTCTAATTCAGCCTACAATCCAAGGTAGAATCAGGCAAGTGCAAGCAGAAAAACAAATAAAAATCTACAGTTATCACCTGATACCTGTTAAGTTGGCTATTATAAAAAAAGAAGAACAAAGCTGGAGATATCATGTTCCCTGACTTTAGACAATACTGCAAATCTATGGAAGTCAAAGCAGCATGGTACTAGCACAAAAACAGACATATAGATCATTGGAACAGAATAGAAACCCTAAAAATAAAACCATGTACTTACAGTAAATCAACCTACATCAGAGGAGACAAGAATATACAATGGAGGAAAAATATTTTCTTCAATAAATGTGCTGAAAAAATTTAACAGTTATATGTAAAGGCATAAAATCAGAGCATTCCCTCACATCATACACAAAATAAATGAAAAATGGATTAAAGACCTATATGTAAGATCTGAAACCATAGGCTCTTAGAAGAGAACATAAACAGAGCACTCTTTGACATAAATGATAGGAATATTTTTTTTGGATCTGTGTCCCAAAGCAAAAGAAACAAAGTAAAAATAAGCAAATGGGTTAGAATTAAACATAAGGGTTGTTGCATTAAAAAAAATAAAAATCATGGACAAATGAAAAGACAATCTACTGAATGGAAAAAAATTGCAAACAATATGCTTGATAAGGCATTAATAACTAAAATATGTGAACAACTCATACCACTAAACATAAAAAACAGCCCAATTTTTTTTTTAAAGGGCAGAAGGCTTGAATAGACATTTTTCCAAAGAATACATACCAGTGGCCAAGGTGCACACGAGAAGATGCTTATGTTGCTAATCATCAAAGAAATATAGCTCAAAAAAAGTAAGATATCACCTCACTTCTGTCAATATGGCTACCACCATATATATATTTGTGTATATATATATATATATATATATACACACAAATAACAAATGCTAAAGAGTGTGTGGAGAAGGGGAAACCCTTGACACTGTTGATGGGAGGTAAATTGGTGCAGTCACTGTTGAAAACAGTATGGATGCTCCCTGAAAACGTGAAAATAGAACTACCATATGATCCAGCAATTCCACCCTTGTCAAATATCCAAAGAAAATGAAAATTCTAATTTTAAAAAGTTCATAGCATCATTATTTACAAAAGCCAAGATATGAAAGAAACCTAAATGCCCATTGATAGATTAATGGATAAAGAATATGTGATATACATATATATTTGATATAGATAAAGATAGATAGAAACATTACTCAGTCACAGAATATAATGAAATTCTGCCACTTGCAATTATGTGGATAGACATGGAAGGTATTACATTTTGTAAAGTAAGCCAGAGAAAGATAAATTCTCCATATTTTAACTTATATGTGGAAGCTGAAAAGTAAAGCAAGCAAATGTATGTAAAGAACAGCAGCAGACTCATGGATGTAGAAAACAAACTAGTGGTTAGCAGTAGGAGATGAAAGAGAAAGTGGTAAGGTAGGGGTTTGGGATTAAGAGATACAAACTACTATGCATAAAGTAGATAAGCAACAAGGATAAATATATACACATGGAAATATAGCAATTTTTTTGTAATAACTTTAAATAGAGTATGATATATAAAATATTGAATTACTAGAGTGTATATCTGAAGCAAATATAATATTGTAAATCACATATACTTCAATAAAAAAAGAAAAAGTGGTAAAGGATGAAATATTTTCAACCATAAAAAGAAGAAAATCCGGCCATTAGGGACAACAGGGATGACCCTAGATGATTTTATGCTCAACAAAATATGTCAGATCCAGAAAGAAAAGTACTTCATGATTTCACTTATGTGAGGAATGTTAAAAAGTCAAACTCACAAAGCCAAAGAGTAGCAGTATAGTTTTAAAGAGCCAACTGGGGAAAAGCATAAGAGAAGACATAAATTCAAGGGTACAAACTTTCAGCTAAAAGATGGATAAATTCTGAAGGTCTAAGTGCAGCAGCATGGATCATAACCTTGTCATGGTGAAGGGGCTTGCATAACTCAACTATGAGCTATGGCATGCAGGGTTATTCAAGACAGGTCATAATGAAGAGTTCTGAAAAAACGTGGTCCATTAGAGAAGGAAATAGCAACCCACTCCACTATTCTTGCCTGGAGAAGTTCATGGCAAAAAAGAAAAAAGACGAAACCAGATGAGCTTCCTGGACCAGAAGGTGTCCTATATGCTACTGAGGAAGAGTGGAGGGCAGTTACTAATAGCTCCAGAAAGAATGAAGTGAGTGGGCCAAAGTAGAAATGACATGGAGTTGTGGATGTCTGTTGGAGAAAGTAAAGATGGATACTGTAAAAAACAATAAAGCATAGAAATTTAGAATATTAGGTACATAAATCAATGTAAATTAGATGTGGTCAAGCAGGAGATGGCAAGATTGAACATTGACATCTTAGGAATCAGTGAACTAAAACGAATGGGAACAGGCAAATTTAATTAAGTTGAAGATTATATCTACCACTGTGGGTAAGAACCCCATGAAGAAATTACCCCTATTTTAGAAGAAACTAGGATTAGCCCTCATAGTTAACAAGAGTCTGAAATGCAATACTGGAGTGCAAAAAAGACAGAATGACCTTGGTTCATTTTGGAGGCAAACCATTCAACATCAGTTCAGTTCAGTTCATTTCAGTCACTCAGCCGTGTCCGACTCTATGCGACCCCATGAATCACAGCACGCCAGGACTCCCTGTCCGTCACCATCTCCCGGAGTTCACTCAGACTCATGTCCATTGAGGCCGTGATGCCATCCAGCCATCTCATCCTCGGTCGTTCCCTTCTCTTCCTGCCCCCAATCTCTCCCAGCATCAGGATCTTTTCCAATGAGTCAACTCTTTGCATGAGGTGGCCAAAGTACTGGAACTTCAGCTTCAGCATCATTCCTTCCAAAGAAATCCCAGGGTTGATCTCCTTCAGAATGGACTGGTTGGATCTCCTTGCAGTCCAAGGGACTCTCAAGAGTCTTCTCCAACACCACAGTTCAAAAGCATCAATTCTTTGACGCTCAGCCTTCTTCACAGTCCAACTCTCACATCCATACATGACCAGAGGAAAAACCATAGCCTTGACTAGACAGACCTTAGTCAGCAAAGTAATGTCTCTGATTTTGAATATACTATCTAGGTTGGTCATAACTTTTCTTCCAAGGAATAAGCGCCTTTTAATTTCATGGCTGCAGTCACCATCTGCAGTGATTTTGGAGCCCCCCAAAATAANGCATAGTCCATAAAGCAGAAATAGATGTTTTTCTGGAACTCTCTTGCTTTTTCCATGATCCAGTGGATGTTGGCAATTGGATCTCTGGTTCCTCTGCCTTTTCTAAAACCAGCTGGTACATCAGGCAGTTCACAGTTCACGTATTGCTGAAGCCTGGCTTGGAGAATTTTGAGCCTTACTTTACTAGTGTGTGAGATGAGTGCAATTGTGCGGTAGTTTGAGCATTCTTTTGCATTGCCTTTCATTGGCATTGGAATGAAAACTGACCTTTTCCAGTCCTGTGGCCACTGCTGAGTTTTCCAAATTTACTGGCATATTGAGTGCAGCACTTTCACAGCATCACCTTTCAGGATTTGAAGCAGCTCAACTGGAATTCCATCACCTCCACTAGCTTTGTTCGTCATGATGCTTTCTAAGGCCCACTTGAGTTCACATTCCAAGATGTCTGGCTCTAGATTAGTGATCACATCATCATGATTATCTGGGTTGTGAAGATCTGTTTTGTACAGTTCTTCCATGTATTCTTGCAGTGATACAAGTCTATGCCTCAATAACTAATGGTGAAGAAACTGAAGTTGACCGGTTTATGAAGACCTAAAACAACTAGAGCTAACATAAAAAATAAAGACGTCCTTTTCATCACAGGTGAAGGCAAAAGTAGGAAGTCAAGAAATACCTGGAGTAACAGGCAAGTTTGGCCTTGGAATGCCAAATGAAGCATGGCAAAGGCTAACAGAAGATGGAGAAGTTCTTTACAGTCACTAAAAACAAGACATGAAGCTGACTGTCACTCAGGTAGCTCCTTTTTGCAACAATCAGTCTTTAATTTAAGCCTGAATGATGCAATAAGGAGCTTTCTGAGTTACAGTCAGCTTCAGGTATTGTTTTTAGTGACCATTAGGAAAAGCCACCAGGCCATTCAAGTATGATCTAAATCAAACTCTTATACAGTGGAGGTGATTAACAGATTCAGTGGATTAAGATCTTCTAGACAGAATGCCTGAAAAGCTATGGACAGAGGTTCGTAATATGTATAGCAGTCAGTAACCAAAGCCTTCTCCAAGGAAAAGAAATGCAAGCAGGCAAAGTGGTTTTCTGAAGAGGCTTTTCAAATAGATGAGGCAAAGAAGAGAAGCAAAAGGCAAGAGAGAGAAGGAAAGATGCACCCAACTGAATGGTGAATTTCAGAGAAAAGCAAGAAGAGATTAGAATGCCCTTTTTAATGAACATTGCAAAAACATAGAGGAAAACAGTAGAATGAGAAAGACCAGAGGTCTCTTCAATAAAACTGGAGATATCAAGATAACATTTCATGCAAGGGTGGGCTTGACAAAGGATAGAAATAGTAAGGATAGATTATAATGACCCAGATAACCATGATGGTGTGGTCACTCACCTAGTACAGGACATCCTGGAGTTTGAATTCAAGTGGGCCTCAGGAAGCATTACAATGAACAAAGCTGGGTGAGGTGATAGAATTCCAGCTGAGCTATCACAAGTCCTAAAATATGCTATTACAGTGCTGCACTCAATATGTCAGCAAGTTTGGAAAACTCAGCAGTGACCACAGGCCTGGAAAAAGGTCAGTTTTAATCTAAATTCCAAAGAGGGGCAGTGCCAAAGAATGCTCAAACTACCAGACAATTGTGCTCATTTCACATGTCGGTAAATTTATTCTCAAAATCCTTCAAGCAAGGCTTCATTAGTATGTGAACTGAGAACTTCTGGATGTACAAGCTGGATTTAAAAAGGTAGAAGAACCAGAGATCAAATTGCCTACATTCATTGCATCATGAAGAAAGCAAGGGAATTCCAGAAAAACATCTACTTCCACTTCATTGACTACATGAAAACATTACTGTGTACATGGCAACAAACTGGAAAATTCTTAAGGAGATGGGAGTACCAGATCACCTTATCTATCTCCTGAGAAACCTGTATGTAGGTCAAAAAGTAACAGAACCAGACATGGAACAGCAGACTGGTTCCAAATTGGTAAAGGGCAATGCTGAATATTGTAAGCCTGCATATTTAACTTATATGCAGAGTACATCATGTGAAATGCCCAGTTGGATGAATCACAAACTGGAATCAAGATTATCAGGAGAGGTATCAACAACCTTAGGTATGCAGATGATACCACTGTAATGGCAGAAAGTGAAGAGGAACTAAAGAGCCTCTTGATGGGGGTGAAAGAGAAGAGTGTAAAATCTGGTTTAAAGCTCAACATTAAAAAAAAAAAAAAAAACAACCGAAGATTATGGCATCTTGTCCCATCACTTCATGACAAATAGTAGATGAAAATTGGAAGCAGTGACAGATTTTCTCTGCTTGGGCTCCAAAATCACTTCAGACAGTGACCGTAGCAATGAAATTAAAACATGCTTGATCCTTGGGAGGAAGGCTATGAGAAATCTCGACAGCATATTAAGAAGCAGAGACATTCCTTTGTCTACAAAGGTTTATATAGTCAGAGCTATGGTTTTTTCTAGTAGTAATGTATGAATATGAGAGCTTGATCATAAAGAAGGCTGAGCACTGAAGAACTGATACTTTCAAGTTGTGGCGCTGGAGAAGACTCGAGAGTTCCTTGGACAACAAGGAGATCAAAGCAGTCAATTTTAAAGGAAATCAACCCTGAATATTCATTGGAAAGACTGTTTATGAAACTGAAGCTCCAATACTTTGGCCACCTGATATGAAGAGCTGACTCATTTGAAAAAACTCAGAAGCTGGGGAAAACTGTAGGAAAAGAAGAAGGGATAGTAGAGGATGAGATGATTGGATAGCATTACAACTCAATGGGCATGAATTTGAGCAAACTCAGGGAGATAGTTGAGGATAGAGGAGCCCGGCTTGCAACAGTCCACGAAGTCTCAAAGAATTAGACATGACTTAGTGACTGAACAACAACAACAAAAGTACAGCAGATGATTTTTATTAATAATACTGGATTTTATATCTGAAATTAGTCAAGGAGATGGACCTTAAAGTTTCTCAACACAAAATAAAATGGTAAATATATGAAGTGTTTGATGTGTTAACTAACTTGAACTTGGTAATTACATCACAGTGTGTGTGTGTACATAAATCATCATGCTGTACCTCTTAGAAAATCGAAGTAAACAGTTGACATCTGTTTATAGTCTTTGTTTTTCTTTCATTAATTGTAATTCTCTCCCACATTTCCATTCATATTATTTATTTATTTAAATATAAATTTATTTATTTTAATTGGAGGTTAATTACTTTACAATATTGTATTGGTTTTGCCATACATCAACATGAATCCATTTTTTAAAAAGCCAACAGAAGCTTTTAAATAAATTCAAATTTGATTTGCTATTTGAACATTATTATTTAATTTATCTATTTTTAACTGAAGGATAATTTGTTTACAGTGTTGTGTTGTTTTCTGCCATACTTCAACATGAATCAGCCATAGGTACACATATGTTCCCTCCCTCCCTTCCTCTTGAACCTCCATTTTACCTTCCACTCCCTCTAGGTTGTCACAGAGTACTGGCTTGAGCTCCCTGCATCATACATCAAATTCCCACAGGCTATCTATTTTACATACACTAATGTATATTTTTTAATGCTACTCAATTTGTCCCATCCTCTCCTTCCTGGAATGTGTCCATAAGTTTGTTCTCTATGTCTGTGTTTCTGTAACTGCCCTGCAGGTCAGTTTAGCAGTACCATTTTTAAAGATTCCATATATATGCATTAATATATGATATTTGTTTTTCTCTTTCTAGCTTACTTCCCTCTGTATAATAGCTTCTAGGTTCATCCACCTCACTAGAACTAATTCAAATTCATTCACTTTTATAGTAGATTAATACTCCACATTATATATGTACCACAGCTTCTTTATCCATTTATCTGCCAATGGACATTTAGGTTGTTTCTATGTCCTGGCTGTTGTAGATAGTGCTGCAATGAACTTAGGGTACATGTCTTTTAGAAGTTCAATTTTCTCAGAGTATATGCCCAGTAGTGGTATTATTGTGTCATATGGTATTTTTATTCCTAGTTTTTAAAGAAATCTCCATATTGTTTTCCATAGTAGCTGTTATCAATTTACATTCCCACCAACGGTGCCAAAGAATTCCCTTTCCTCCACATCCTCTCTAGCATTTAAGATTTGTAGATATTTTGATGATGGCCATTCTAACCAACGTGAGGTGATATTTCACTGTAATTTTTATGTACATTTCCCTAATAATAAGTGATGCTGAGCATCTGTATATATTCTTTGGGGAAATTTCTATTTAAGTCTTCCTATTTTTTGGTTGGGTTGTTTGTTTTTCTGAGGTTGTGCTGCATGTGCTGTTTGTAGGAGCTGGGTTTGTAAACATTTTATCCCATTCTGAGGATTGTCTTTTTGAGTTTTACATTTTTCTGGTCTTACATTTTTATCTTTAATCCACTTTGAGTTTATGTTTGTGTATGATGTTAGGGAGTTTTATAATTTCATTCTTTTACATAGCTTTCCAGTTTTCACAGTACCACTTACTGAAGAGATTATCTTTTCTCCATCGTATAATTTTGCCTCCTTTGTCAAATATTATGTACCCATAGGTGCATGGGTTTGTCTCTGGGCTTTCTGTTTTGTTCCAATACCATACTGTCTTGATGTATGTAGCTTTGTAGCATAGTCTGAAGTCAGGAAGGTTGATTTCTCTGGCTTCATTTTTCTTTCTCAAGATTACAATGCCTATTTGGGATTTTTTTTTTTGTTTCCATATGAATTCTGAAGGTTTTTTCTATTTCTGTGAAAAATATCATTGGGAATTTAATAGGGATTGCACTGATTCTGTGAATTGCTTTGGGTAGTATAGTCATTTTCACAATATTGATTCTTCCAATCCAAGAACATGGTATATCTCTCCATCTGTTTATGTTGTCCTTGATTTTTTTTAAATTTTATTATTATTATTACTTTTTTTTTTTTACTTTACAATATTGTATTGGTTCTGCCACATTTCAACATGAATCTGCCACGGGCATACGCATGTTCCCCATCACTGAAACATGTCTTTGATTTCTTTCAACAATGTCTCAGAGTTTGTCAGATAGGCTCTTTTGTCTCCATAAGTAGGTTTACTCCTTGGTATTTCATATTTTTTGTTTTTGTTTTGTTTTTGTAATGGTAAATGGGATTAATTCCTCAATTTCTCTAATATTTGTTGTTAGTGTATAGGAATGCAAGGTTTCTCTGTATTGATTTTGTATCCTGCCATTTTACTCAATACTGATTAGCTCTAGTAATTTTCTTATGGTGTCTTTAGGATTTTCTATGTGTAATACTATGTTGCCTGCAGTGAGAAATTCACTTCTTTTCTGATCTGGATTCCTTTTATTTCTTGTTCTTCTGTGATTGCCATGGCTAAGACTTCCAAAACTAGCTTCAATAATAGTGGCGAGGGTGGGCACACTTCTCCTATTCCTGACCTTAAGGGAAATGCTTTTAGTTTTTCAACTTAAGAATTTTTGATGTGGATTTGTCATATAAGGCCTTTATTATGTTGAGGTAGTTTCATTCTATACCTCTTTTATGAAGAGCTTTATTTTTATCATAAATATGTGCTGGATTTTGTGAAAATTTTTTAGCATTTATTAAAATTATCATATGATTTTTGTCTTTTATTTGTTAATATGGTATAACACACTGTTTGATTTGCGTATATTGAAGAATCCTTGCACCCTTTCGAAAAATCTGACTTGATCATGGTGTATGATTCTTTAATGTGTTGTTGGACTGGCTTGCTAGAATTTTGTTGAGGATTTTTGCATGTATGTTCATCAGGGATTTTAGCCTGATTTTATTTTTTTTGTAACGTCTTTGTCTAGTTTTGCTATCAGAGTGATGGTGGCCTCATAGAAACTTTGGAAGTGCCCCTTCCTCTGAAATTTTTTGGAAGAGTTTGAGAAGGACAAGCATTAGCTCTTTTCTTAGCATTTGATATAATTCACCTATGAAGCTATCTGGCTCTGGACTTTGTTTTATGGAGAGATTTTTTGATCACAATTTCAACTTTAGTACTTGTGATTGGCTTATTCATAATTTCTATTTTTTCCTGTTTCAGTCTTGGAAGATTGAACTTTTTAAAGAATTTTCCATTTCTCTTAAGTTGTTAATTTTGTTGGCATATACTTATACTAGTCTATTATGATCCTTTGTATTTCTGCATTGTCCATTGTAGTAGCCTCCCCGTTTTCATTGTATTTTTTAGTTTTATTGATTTTGGCCTTCTTCCTTTTCCTTGATGACTCTGGCCAATGGTTTTTCAATTTCATTTATGTTCCCAAATAACCAACTTTCAATTATATAGATCTTTGCTATTGTTTCCTTCATTCCTTCTTCATTTCTTCTCTGGTATTTATGGTTTCCTTCCCATATGTTTTGAGACATCATATTTCATTATTTTTTCTAGGTGTCTTTTTTATACCCTCTTTGATTTCTTTAGTAAACTGTCAGTTATTTAGAAATGTATTGTTTGATATCCATGTTTCGATTTTCTTACAGTTGTTCTTTTTTTTTTTGCTTAATTGATATATAGTTTCATAGTCTCGTGGTCAGAACAGTTGCTTGATACAATTTCACTTTTTCTTTTAAAATTTACCAAAGGCAATGCCAAAGAATGCTCAAACTGCTGCACAATTGCACTCATCTTACATGCTAGTAAAGTAATGCTCAAAATTCTCCCAGCCAGGCTTCAGCAATACGTGAACCATGAACTCCCTGATGTTCAAGCTGGTTTTAGAAAAGGCAGAGGAACCAGAGATCAAATTGCCAACATCTGCTGGATCATGGAAAAAGCAAGAGAGTTCCAGAAAGACATCTATTTCTGCTTTATTGACTATGCCAAAGCCTTTGACTGTGTGGATCACAATCAACTGTGGAAAATTCTGAAAGAGATGGGAATACCAGACCACCTGACCTGCCTCGTGAGAAATCTATATGCAGGTCAGGAAGCAACAGTTAGAACTGGACATAGAACAACAGACTGGTTCCAAATAGGAAAAGGAGTATGTCAAGGCTGCATATTTTCACCCTGCTTATTTAACTTCTATGCAGAGTACATCATGAGAAACGCTGGGCTGGAAGAAGCACAAGCTGGAATCAAGATTTCCAGGAGAAGTATCAATAACCTCAGATATGCAGATGACACCACCTTATGGCAGAATGTGAAGAGGAACTAAAAAGCCTCTTGATGAAAGTGAAAGAGGAGAGTGAAAAAGATGGCCTAAAGCTCAACATTCAGAAAATAAAGATCATGGAATCTGGTCACATCACTTCATGGGAAATAGATGGGGAAATGGAGGAAACAATGTCAAACTTTATTTTTTGGGGGGCCTCCAAAATCACTGCAGATGGTGATTGTAGCCATGAAATTAAAAGACGCTTAATCCTTCGAAGGAAAGTTATGACCAACCTAGATAGCATATTAAAAAGCAGAGACATTACTTTGTCAACAAAGGTCAGTCTAGTCAAGGCTATGGTTTTTCCTGTGGTCATGTATGGATGTGAGAGTTGGACTGTGAAGAAAGCTGAGCACTGAAGAATTGATGCTTTTGAGTTGTGGTGTTGGAGAAGACTCTTGAGAGTCCCTTAGACTTCATGGAGATCCAACCAGTCCATTCTAAAGGAGATCAGTCCTGGGTGTTCATTGGAGGGACTGATGCTGAAGCTGAAGCTCTAGTACTTTGGCCACCTCATGCGAAGAACTGACTCATTGGAAAAGACCCTGATGCTGGGAGAGATTGAGGGCAGGAGTAGAAGGGGACAACAGAGGATGAGATGGCTGGATGGCATCACTGACTCCATGGACGTGAGTTTGAGTGAACTCCGTGTGTTGATGATGGACAGGGAGGCCTGGCGTGCTGTGATTCATGGGGTTGCAAAGAGTCGGACACTACTGAGAAACTGTACCAAACTGAGCTGAAGGCTTGATATGTGACCCAAAACAAAATATATCATGGAGAATATTCCATGTGCTTTTGAGAAGAAGGTGTATTCTTCTTCATTTGTGTGGAATATCCTGAAAATATCAATTAGGTTCATCTGATCTAATGTATTATTTAAGGCTTGTGTTTCCATATTAAATTTCTGTTTGGATAATCTGTCAATAAGTGGGGTATTAAAATCCTGTATTATTACTGTGTTGCTGTCATTTTCCCCTTTCATGTTTTCTTGGTCTTGCCTTATGGTGCTCCACTGTTGGGTACATAAATATTTACAATTGTTTTATCTTCTTCTTAGATTGATCTCTTGATCATTATACAGTGTCCTTCCTTATATCTTGCAGTATTCCTTATTTTAATGTGTATTTGGTCTGATATGAGAATTACTTACTTTGACTTTCTTTTGAATAGAATATCTTTTTCCATCTTCTGATTTTCATTCTGTGTGTCTCTAGGTCTGAACTGAATTGCTTTAGACAATATATACACAGGTCTTGTCTTTGTAAACATTCAGCCAGTCTGTGTATTTTTTTTTGGTGGGTTTAATTCATTTAATTTAAATAATTATATATATTTTTCTATTGGTATTTTCTTAGCTGTTTTAGGTCTGTTTTTGAATGTCTTTCCTTTCTCTTGTGTTTCATGGCTAAAGGTGTCCCTTTAGCATTTTTGTAAAACTGGCTTGGCAGTGCTAACTTATCAACTTTTGCTTGTCTGTAAAGCTTTTAATCTTTCCATCAAATTTGAATGAAATTTTTTCTGGATACTCTTGGTATCAGTTTTTTCCCTTTCATTACTTTAAATATATCCTGCCATTATCTTTTGGCCTGCAGTCTTTCTGCTGAAACATTCGTGGTTGACCATATGGGGTTTCCCTTTTATGTTACCTGTTGCCTTTCCTTTCATCTTTAAATTTTTTTTCATTGTGTTTAATTTTTGTTAGTTTTATTCTTATGTGTTTCATCACATTTCTTCTTGCTTTATCCTGTGTGGGACTTTCTGCGCTTCTTGGATGTGAAAGACTTTTTTCTTTCCCATGTTAGAAATGTTTTCAACTATAATCTCTTCAATTTTTTTTCTCTTTCTTTTCTCTTCTTCTGAGATGCCTATAACTTGAATGTTGATGCTTATAATATTGTCCCACAGGTCTCTGAGACTATATTCAGTTCTTTTCATTCTTTTTCTTTAGTCTGCTCTCCAGCAGTTATTTCCATCATTCTATCTTCCAGCTTACTTATCTATTCTTCTGCATCAGTTATTCTGGCATTGATTCCTTCTAGAATGTTTTTAATTGTACTGTTCCTTACTATTTGTTTCTTCTAGGTCTTTGTTAAATGTGTTAAATAATTTTTGCATTTTCTCCGTTCTGTTTTTGAGATTTTGGATCATCTTTACTATCATTACCCTAAATTCTTTTTCAGGTAGTTTGCCTATTTTTTTTTTTTTTATTTATTTGGTCCTGTGTTTACCTTGTTTTTTAATTTGCACAATATTTCTCTGACTTTTAATTTTATCTAAAGTATTGTGATTGAGGTCTCCTTTCTCCAGGTTGTACGGCTGTAGTTCCTCTTGCTTATGCTCTCTTCTTTTTGTGGGCAAGTTTGGTTCAGTGGCTTGTGTAGGCTTTATGTCAGGAGGGACTTGTACATGTGTTCTGGAGGGAAGAGGTAAGTTTTTTTTTCCCCTCTGATGGGTAGGGTTATGTAAGATACTGTGTTTTGGGGTGTCCGTGAGAAGCCTATCTGCTGGTGATTAGGTTTGTGCTTTTGCCTTGCTTGTTGTTTGGATGAGGTCTGCACAGGGTGCTGCCAGCAGTTGGTTGGTGCTGGGTCTTGGATATAGGTGGAGGCCTTCATGTGAGTTCTCACTAATTAATATTCCTTTGGGTCAGAAATTCTCCAGCTATCTAGTGTCCTGGACTCAGTACTCTCCCACCAGAGGTTCAGGCCAGATTTCTGATCAGGGAACCAACTTCCCACAAACTGTTCGTTGGTAATAAAGAAAATTTAAAAAAACACATAAACAAACAGAAAACCCCAAGAAACAAAAAACAAGCCCCAGACAAATGGTAAATGCAAAATTCAGACAAATAGAAACAAAAACAAAGAATACACACACA
>SJYQ01094639.1:110091-121343 GCA_006410935.1 Redunca redunca
AAAAAAACTAGCAAACATGGTGAGAAGAAAGAAAAAATAGAAAAGCAAAGGTAAATAGAAGTGTTTAAAATATTTTTGTATATTAAAGAATAACTACAACAAAAATAACAACAAAAAACAAAACAAAAAAGAAAGTAAGCACAGACCAGCATAAAGCCAATGAAGGTGTAGAAGTATATAAAGGAAATAAAAAGTGTGATTTAAAAAAAGAGAAAGATTTCAAAAGCATAATAGAGATAATAAGATAGCAATAATAAAACAATAACTATAGCAGCAGAGAGAAAAAGAAGAAAAAATCCAGAATCAAATACAGCATGAGTCAAATATAAAAATAATAATAAATGTTTTTCTTAGGTATTACTTGTCAGCATTCTTTCCTCCACTGTGAGCCATAGCACGCCTCTGCCCCCTCAGAGGCCCTCCAATACTGAGGAGACAGGACTTCCTGTGGGGACAGTTCAGACCCTAATCTGGCCCTACTCCTAAGTGCACTTGCCTCAATGTCTGCAGTTGCCAAAACCAGGGCATTTTCTTTTGTGAGAACACTCATTATCCTTTTATATACCACATAGACACAGAGTCTACCTAGTTGATCATGTTGATTTAATCTCCAGCTTGTACAGCTGGTGGAAAGGTTTTAAATTTTCTTCCTTACCCACTCCATCCATGGAACTCAATTGCAGTTTTATCCCCACCTGTTTCTGGGTCATCCACAGGAGTTTGCTTCTGAGGTTGCCTTGGAGGACTTGGGTCTGCCACAGTGAGAACGTGTATGGAGGTGGCATGGATCACATAGACCCTGGCATGGATCACATAGGCATGAGGTGGACCGGGAAACCAGAGGCCTTGGGCACAAGAAATACAGTATTATTAGGACTCTTTCTAGTCTCTAACAGCTCTGTCCCAGTGAAGACTGAGTGTGGATGCGGTGTGGCTGGATTGTGGGGAGCCTGGTGGTGTTAGGTATGCAGGAAAGACAGCAGTCATGGGTGCAGGAGATATGACACTATTAGAATCTTTTTCTAGCCTCTGGCAGCTGGTGTTCAAGGGGCTTTCCTGACAAGTCCTTCTCTGTTGCTCGGTGCATCATGCACTTAAAGGAACACCTTCTCTGGGGTTTTCTCTATTGGTCAGTTGCTGATGCTGGTGTGTGGGGAGAGAAAGTCTACAGAGATGGTTCCACCTCCTGTGCATGACTTAGCAGTAGTGCCCTGCCTCCATGACTGCCTTTCTTTCCTCCAAAGGCATTCCGCACCATATTCTCCTCCCTCCTGTTCCCTTATACCACCTCCTTGCAGCCAACAGCAGTCTTTACCTTGGAATTGCTCTCCTGTCCCTACGCTCCAGCTCCCAGTCACTGCACATTCTGGTGAACTTGTCTGGGGTACATAGGACAATAGATTGTATGTTTCTCATTCCATTCTTTCATGCTTCACTCTCTGACAGCCTCAAATGCTTCTCTTTTGTCAAAACGGATTGCCCTGATGTGAGGCTTTCACCCCTGCTTCAGCTTCTCCATCCCTGGGTGCAGGTCCATTCTCAATCACTCTGTTCCTCTTTTTCCCTTGCTTCCTTTATCTTACCAACTTTTGCATGGATCTATATATTACTTTCTGGAGGTCAGGGAATCCTGCAAGCTCTCAGGTGGTATTCTGTAAGATTTCCTCCATTGGAAGATTTATTCATGATACATCCACAGAGAGAGGTGTACTCAGCTTTCACCTACTCCTTTGCCATCTTTTGTTATTTATTTTAAATATAGTAGCAAATACATGTCAATCTAAAATGCCCATTGTTTCTATTTCATATAAATTAAATCTATGGATAAGTAATACAGAGATCCAGGTTTCTTCTACTGTCCCTTTAATACTCTTAGCTTGTTACTCTTCATTCTAACTTTGCTATTTTAAACCTAGGTTTCCTGACCTAGCATTTCAGTAATAAAAAGAGAACTGGGACACTATAAAAGCAGTGCTAAGAGGAAAGTTCATACCAATACAGGCATACCTCAAGAAACAAGAAAAAAGTCAAATAAATAACCTAACTCTACACCTAAAGCAACTAGAAAATAAGAAATGGAGAACTCCAGAGTTAGTAGAAGGAAATAAATCTTAAAAATTAGGGCAGAAATAAATGCAAAAGAAACAAAAGAGACCATAGCAAAAATCAACAAAGCCAAAAGCTGGTTCTTTGAAAGGATAAATAAAATTGACAAACCATTAGCCAGACTCATCAAAAAACAGAGAGAGAAAAATCAAATCAATAAAATTAGAAATGAAAATGGAGAGATCACGACAGACAACACAGAAATACAAAGGATCATAAGAGACTACTATCAGCAATTATAGGCCAATAAAATGGACAACGTGGAAGAAATGGACAAATTCTTAGAAAAGTACAACTTTCCAAAACTGAACCAGGAAGAAATAGAAAATCTTAACAGACCCATCACAAGCACGGAAATTGAAACTGTAATCAGAAATCTTCCAGCAAACAAAAGCCCAGGTCCAGACGGCTTCACAGCTGAATTCTACCAAAAATTTAGAGAAGAGCTAACACCTATCCTACTCAAACTCTTCCAGAAAATTGCAGAGGAAGGTAAACTTCCAAACTCATTCTATGAGGCCACATCACCCTAATACCAAAACCTGACAAAGATGCCACAAAAAAAGAAAACTACAGGCCAATATCACTGATGAATATAGATGCAAAAATCCTCAACAAAATTCTAGCAATCAGAACCCAACAACACATCAAAAAGCTCATATACCATGACCAAGTGGGCTTTATCCCAGGGATGCAAGGATTCTTCAATATCTGCAAATCAATCAATGTAATTCACCACATTAACAAACTGAAACATAAAAGCCATATGATTATCTCAATAGATACAGAGAAGGCCTTTGACAAAATTCAACATCCATTTATGATAAAAACTCTCCAGAAAGCAGGAATAGAAGGAACATACCTCAACATAATAAAAGCTATATATGACAAACCCACAGCAAACATTATCCTCAATGGTGAAAAATTGAAAGCATTTCCCCTAAAGTCAGGAACAAGACAAGGGTGCCCACTCTCACTGCTACTATTCAACATAGTTCTGGAAGTTCTGGCCACAGCAATCAGAGCAGAAAAATAAATAAAAGGAATCCACATTGGAAAAGAAGAAGTAAAGCTCTCACTGTTTGCAGATGACATGATCCTCTACATAGAAAACCCTAAAGACTCCAACAGAAAATTACTAGAGCTAATCAATGAATATAGTCAAGTTGCAGGATATAAAATCTACACATAGAAATCCCTTGCATGCTTATACACTAATAATGAGAAAGTAGAAAAAGAAATTAAGGAATGAATTCCATTCACCATTGCAATGAAAAGAATAAAATATTTAGGAATATATCTACCTAAAGAAACTGGAGACTTATATATAGAAAACTATAAAACACTGGTGAAATAAATCAAAGAGGACACTAATAGATGGAGAAATATACCATGTTCATGGATCAGAAGAATCAATATAGTGAAAATGAGTATAACACCCAAAGCAATCTACAGATTCAATGCACTCCTTATCAAGCTATCAGCAGTATTTTTCACAGAGCTAGAACAAAGAATTTCACAATTTGTATGGAAATACAAAAAACCTCGAATAGCCAAAGCAATCTTGAGAAAGAAGAATGGAACTGGAGGAATCAACCTGCCTGACTTCAGGCTCTACTACAAAGCCACAGTCATCAAGACAGTATGGTACTGGCACAAAGACAGAAATACAGATCAGTGGAACAAAACAGAAAGCCCAGAGATAAATCCACGCACCTATGGACACCCTATTTTCGACAAAGGGGGCAAGAATATACAATGGAGTAAAGACAATCTCTTTAACAAGTGGTGCTGGGAAAACTGGTCAACTGCTTGTAAAAGAATGAAACTAGATCACTTTCTAACACCACACACAAAAATAAACTCAAAATGGATTAAAGATCTAAACGTAAGACCAGAAACTATAAAACTCCTAGAGAACATAGGCAAAACACTCTTCAACATAAATCACATCAGGATCCTCTATGACCCACCTCCCAGAATACTGGAAATAAAAGCAAAAAATAACCAAATGGGTTCTAATTAAAATTAAAAGCTTGTGTACAACAAAGGAAAATATAAGCAAGGTGAAAAGACAGCCTTCTGAATGGGAGAAAATAATAGCAAATGAAGCAACTGACAAACAACTAATCTCAAAAGTATACAAGCAATTCCTGCCACTCAAGTCCAGAAAAATAAATGACCCAATCAAAAAATGGGCCAAAGAACTAAATAGACATTCCTCCAAAGAAGACATATGGATGGCTAACAAACACATGAAAAGATGCTCAACATCACTCATTATCAGAGAAATGCAAATCAAGACCACAATGAGGTACCACTTCACACCAGTCAGAATGGCAGCAATCCAAAAGTCTATAAGCAATAAATGCTGGAGAACCCTCTTGCACTGTTGGTGGGAATGCAAACAAGTACAGCCACTATGGAGAACAGTGTGGAGATTCCTTAAAAAATTGCAAATAGAACTGCCTTATGACCCAGCAATCCCACTGCTGGGCATACACACCAAGGAAACCAGAATTGAAAGAGACACGTGTACCCCAATGTTCATTGCAGCACTGTTTATGATAGCAAGGACATGGAAGCAACCTAGATGTCCATCAGCAGATGAGTGGATAAGAAAACTGTGGTACATATACACAATGGAGTATTACTCAGCCATTAAAAAGAATACATTTGAATCAGTTCTAATGAAATGGATGAAACTGGACCCGATTATACAGAGTGAAGTGAGCCAGAAAGAAAAACACCAATACAGTATACTAACACATGTATATGGAATTTAGAAAGATGTTGATGATGACCCTGTATGCGAGACAGCAAAAGAGACACAGATGTATAGAACAGACTTTTGGACTCTGGGAGAGGGAGAGGGTGGGATGATTTGGGAGAATGGCAATGAAACATATATACTGTCATGTAAGAAACGAATCGCCAGTCCAGGTTCAATGCAGGATGCAGGATGCTTGGGGCTGGTGCACGGGGATGATCCAGAGAGACGATATGAGGTGGGAGGTGGGAGGGGTGTTCAGGATTTGGAACTCATGTACACCTGTGGCTGATTCATGTCAATGTATGGCAAAACCAATACAGTATTGTAAAGCAAAATAAAGTAAAAATAAAAATTAAAAATAAATTAATAAAAATATTTAGAAAGCAGAAAATATGTTCAATTATAAAAGAAAAACTGAGACTTCCCTGGTGGTCCAGTAGTTAGGAACTCACCTTTGGGACATGAGTTTGATGAATGGTTAGGAATTTACCTAGGGAATATGAGTTTGATCAATGGTTGGGGAACTGAAATTTCACATGCTGCAAAACAACTAAACTCAATTGTTGCATGATACGATAAAAATGCCACATGCCACAACTAAGACCCAATGTAGCCAAAGTAAATAATTGAATGAATGATAAATGCATATAAAAAAAGAAAAAAGAAAACTAGCATAAGGAAAATAAAATGTGGGAACACTATCTCCGTTGAGTTTTCATTTTTACTGTATATATTTTGAAGTTTTAGGTAATTTAATATTTTTACCCTCAGCCATTGAATCATTCAGGAATAAAAGTAGCTGTTTTAAAGAAGTATAGGAAGAAAACATATAATTAAGAAATTTTTAAAAAATTGAGACTAAAAATGAAATGGAAGCAAAAGAGTGAAATCATATGATTGGCTAACAGAAAAATATATGGACACTTTCCAGAGACTCTTATTATTTCTTTTAACTTTTATTAGTTTGTTCATTCATTCCTTTATTCTGCTCATAATTTTTCTCATTAATCTACTTATTCATCACTTATATTATGAAACAATTGTATTGACAAAAGCATTGGAGTATAAGGACAAATTGTGTTTCATTGGACAGTTATGCACTGTTTGGTACATTATCTGTTTCTGTTTATATGGCAATTGTTTTATAACTTTTTTTAAGTTTTAGATAACTACTAATAATGCAAAATAATTCTTTCCTGAAGACATGCAATTCTGTACAGCAGAGAAAAAACTGATTTCCATCCTCAACTGTGNCAAATGGAGACTGCAGCCATGAAATTAAAAGATGCTTACTCCTTGGAAGAAAAGTTATGACCAACCTAGATAGCATATTGAAAAGCAGAGACATTACTTTACTAACAAAGATCCATCTAGTCAAGGCTATGGTTTTTCCAGTGGTCATGTATGGATGTGAGAGTTGGACTGTGAAGAAAGCTGAGTGCTGAAGAATTGATGCTTTTGAATTGTGGTGTTGGAGAAGACTCTTGAGAGTCCCTTGGACTGCAAGGAGATCCAACCAGTTCATTCTGAAGGAGATCAGCCCTGGAATTTCTTTGGAAGGACTGATGCTAAAGCTGAAACTCCAGTACTTTGGCCACTTCATGCGAAGAGTTGACTCATTGGAAAGACTCTGATGCTGGGAGGGACTGGGGGTGGGAGGAGAAGGGGACGACAGAGGATGAGATGGCTGGATGGCATCACTGACTTGATGGATGTGAGTTTGAGTGAACTCTGGGAGTTGGTGATGGACAGGGCCCTAGGCCTGGTGTACTGCAATTTATGGGGTCGCAAAGAGTTGGACACGAATGAGCGACTGAACTGAACCATACATCTGTGTGGTTAATTGGATTTTATGGTACAGATATTTCATACGTTGTTTCCCAAAGCCAAGAAATATCTTTCAAGTAAACTTTGGTTCTCACATTCTCCTGTTCTTTCTATTCTCCAATGTGGCAGTAATTAACCAGCTGACAGATCCACTGAGATCCCACTGCAGAACCATCTGATTTTCCCCAGTCTTCTTCCTACTGAGGTAAAATATTATTATCCTTTCCAGTTTTATGGACATTATCCCCTGTTATAGCTTGCTTAATATTAAAAGGAACTCTGAGAAATATCTATATTTTCCAACAATATTGGTAACTCATATTTACATTTTAGCACAGGAATCACAGGTCCTCATTTCACAATTTTCAAGTTTGTGATGTTGATCATAATTTTATAATTATACTGGGGGAGGGGATGGGTATTTTGGTAATATCACTCCTGTGCTGACTCCATTGAAAAATTAATTTTGTCATGATGTTAGTAGAATTAAAAGAAAAATGGGAAATAAATAGGAAATATTAGAGAAGGAGGACGATAAAGAAGAGAAAGACAAGGATGAGGTAGAAGAAGAGCAGGAAGAAGAAGAGGGAAGAAGGAAAGAAGGAAGAAAGAAAAGGGTAGTGTGGGAGAGAGTGAGGAAAATGAAAAAAAAAAACACAAAACTTATTTTTGCTGCTCTATGAATAAACCAAATCTTCTCACCAGTTTAAATCCATAGGGGATTCCCATTGGTGGTTTATAACCATTATCATTTAAAAAATTACTTTAAACAGGGAGACAGTATCTTTATTTTTTTTTTTTTACTATAATCATAGTATCTTAGAGAAATTTTTATCAGTTCATGCTAAATATATTGATAATTTGGGACCCACAGTCCTAATTTAAGAGCACTGTTATATTGTTTAACTTCAGAACTGCTGGGGGAAAAAAAAAACAAAAACAAAAACAAAAGAGAGGAAGAAGCACATTCTGAATGTTGTATTACTGAGTTAGTTCATACCTGCCCGTGTATTGAACAGACTTTTATCTTGCTTAATAATCCTAGAGCATTTAGTCATGTTTTCCTAAGATGTTCTGAAGAAATGCTAATTTATCTGTTAAAAGGTAGCGGATATCATTCTTAACATAGAGAGAGTAAAGTCTCTAGATGCAGCAACACAACCCTCTGGGTAAACAGAGAAGGCTAACACAGTGACAGATGACTCAGCTTCTGTTGCACATGGTAACACAATCCATATCCTCTGGATCACAGTTGGAAGTAACTTTCATGCATATGTGAATTTTCTTAAAACTGTTTCTCAGTGTATCTCTTAAAAACAGGTTCTTGGACTCTTTTTTGAGTACTGAGGTTCTTACTTTTGCAAAATATAGACATTTTTATACTATTAAGGCAAATGCAGTTTCAAGAGGTGGGAAGAGGTCAACCAAAATGTGAGTGTAAATATGAAAGAATTGCTGGAAAGATATTTCAGTAAATCTGGTGGTGGGGGGAAGTTGTTTAACTTGCTCATATTTAAAAATTTCATATTTTTGTTACTAAGCAGTGGAAAGGAATTTTTTTTAATAAAATTACAAAAAAAAAGGCAACCATGGAAGGACATCATAAACCAGTTCTTCAATAGTTTGAATGAAAAGTCAGCAAATCCTGACATCTTGAGCTTCAATCAATTATTTCCCAGTAGCCAAGAAAATTAATGAAACTTTTAAAATAGGAGGAGAGAGGTCAAATGACTTTTTAAAAGAAGTATTTCAAATCCTAAAAGATGATGCTGTTAAAATGACACATTCAATATGCCAGAAAATTTGGAAAACTCAGCAGTAACCACAGGACTGGAAAATGTCAGTTTTCATTCCAATCCCAAAACATGTATAATATCATATATGAAACAAATCGCCAGTCCAGGTTCAGTGCATGATACTGGATGCTTGGGGCTGGTGCCCTGGGATGACCGAGAGGGATGGTATGGGGAGGGAGGAGAGAGGGGTGTTCAGGATGGGGAACACATGTATACCTGTGGAGAATTCATGTTGATGTATGGCAAAACCAATACAATATTGTAAAGTAATTAACCCCAATTAAAATTTAAAAAAAAAAAAGAATGTTCAAACGACCACACAATTGCACACATTTCACATCCTGACAAGGAGATGCTCAAAATCCTTCAAGCCAGGCTTCAAGAGTACATGAACCAAGAACTTCCAGATGTACCAGCTAGATTTTGAAAAGGCAGAGGAACCAGAGATCAATTGCATAATCCTTTGGGTCATAGAAAAAGCAAGGAAATTCCAGAAAAACATCTACTTCTGCTTCACTGACTATGCTAAAGCCTTTAACTCTGTGGATCACAACAAACTGTAGAACATTTTAAAGAGATGGGAATGCAAAAGAACCTTACCTGCCTCCTGAGAAACCTGCATGCAGGTCATGAATTAACAGTAAGAACTGGACATGGAATGAAGGACTGGTTCAAAATTTGTAAAAAAAAAGTCCATCAAGGCTGTATATTTTCACCCTGTTTGTTTAACTTGTATGTAGGTTTGTTCAGTCACCAAGTCATGTCCTACTCTTTGTGATCCCATGGACTGCAATATACCAGGCTTCCCTGTCCCTCACCATCTTCCAGAGTTTGCCCAAGTTAATCTCCATTGCATCCGTGATGCCATCCAACCATCTTATCTTCTGTTACCATCTTCTCCTTCTGTCTTCCATCTTTCCCAGCATCAGTGTCCTTTCCAATGAATTGGCTATTTGCATCAGTTAGCCAAAATATTGGAGCTTCAACATCAGTCGTTCCAATGAGCATTTAGGGTTTATTTCTATTAAGATTGACTAGTTTGATCTACTTTCAGTCCAAGGGACTCTCAAGCGTCTTCTCCAGCAACACAGTACAGAGTACATCATTTGAAATGCCAGGTTGGATGAAGCACAAGCTGGAATCAAGATTGCCAGGAGAAATTTCAATAACCTCAGACATGCAGATGAGGCTTCTGCCACCCTAATGGCAGAAAACAAAGGGGAACTAAAGAGCTTCTTAATGAGAGTGAAAGAGGAGAGTGAAAAAGGCTGGCTTAAAACTCAGCATTCAGAAAACTAAGATCATGGCATCCCTTCTGCCACCCTAATGGCAGAAAACAAAGGGGAACTAAAGAGCTTCTTAATGAGAGTGAAAGAGGAGAGTGAAAAAAGCTGGCTTAAAACTCAGCATTCAGAAAACTAAGATCATGGCATCCAGTCCCATCACTTCATGGCAAATAGATGGGGAAACAATGCAAACAGTGACAGGCTTTATTTTCTTGAGCCCCAAAATCATTGCACATCATGACTGCAGCCATGAAATTAAAAGATGCTCCCTCCTTGGAAGAAATGCTGTGACAAACCTAGACAACATATTAAAAAGCAGAGACATCACTTTGCCAATAAAGGTCTGTATAGTCAGAGCTATGGTTTTTCCAGTAGTCATGTATGGATGTGTTTGTTGGATCATAAAGAAGGCTGAGAGCCAAAGAATTGTTGCTTTTTACTGTGGTACTGTAGAAGACTCTTTTTTTTAAAATATAAATTTATTTATTTTAATTGGAGGGTAATTACTTTACAATATTGTATTGATTGAGAGTCCTTTCAGCAGCAAGGAGATCAAAGCAGTCATTACTAAGGGAAATCACTCCAGAGTATTCATTGGAAGGACAGAACTGAAATTCCAAAACTTTGGCCACTTGATGCAGTGAGCTGGCTCATTGGAAAATATCCTGATTCTGGGAAAGATTGAGGGCAAGAGGAGAAAGGGATGACAGAGGATGAGATGGTTGGATGGCATCTTTGACACAATGGGTATGAATTTGAGCAAGCTCCAGGAGACAGTGAAGGACAGGGAAGCCTCATTGCTTCAGCCCATGGGTTCTCAAAGAGTCAGACGGTTCAGTGACTGAACAAGAACCATTTTTAAGGAAATGGCACTATATCACAACTCATAGAAGTAGTAATCTGAAAGACTATTTTGGAAGGATTGATATTTTCCAATTTAGTTGACTGAAAATATACTATATTCCTTTTTGGTTAATTTCTGGGCCTGGTCCTAGAACAGAGAGACAGGAAAATTTAAAGGCCTAACACAGTGAAGATAGACTATTCCCTGGTAGTTCAGCAATAAAGAATCTGCCTACAATGCAAGAGACTCTCAGGTTCAGTCTCTGGTTCAGGTAGATCCCTTGGAGAAGGGCATGGCAACCCACTCTAGTGTTCTCTTGCCTGGAGAATCCCATGGACAGAGGAGCCTGGCAGTCTACAATCCATAGGGTTGAAAAGAGTTGGACAGGACTGATGCAACTGAACTAAAAGCAAAGACAGTAGCCTATGAAACTATTTGGAAACAGGAATTTTTTTGATAGTAAACTTCATGAACTATAATTCACCTATATACATTGAAACCTTGTGTTTAAGATGAAGACATTATATATATATATGTATATATATATATATTTATAATTTACATTTTTCATAGTATTATAAATGGACACAATAATTTTATTATGTATGAAATATGTTGTA
>SJYQ01094639.1:122617-134540 GCA_006410935.1 Redunca redunca
AAGGCATATAAGTTTCATAATACTTGGACATTATTATTCTAAATTTATGGATGAATAAAACTATCTTAGTTCATTAAAACACAAGATTAATAATTAAAAATATAATAATGCTAGTTTTTGTCAGTTTGACAAATAAGACACTATGAAAAAAGCCTCTTATGCAAAACAACTAGAATTTGGGTAAAAGATATTTTAAAGACATTTCTGAGCAGGTTCTGCAAGACTCTTCCTCTTCAAAAATTAACCAGCTGGAGCAAAAGTCTTGAGCATGAAGAGACTGCTAGTGGCAGCTTGGTCTGTCAGCAAATACCAATATCTACACATTCAACGGACATGAGTTTGAGTAAACTCCGGGAGTTGGCAGTGGACAGGGAGGCCTGGCATGCTGCAGTCCATAGGGCCGCAAAGAGTCAGACATGACTGAGTAACTGAACTGAAATGAAATGAAGTGGTTGGGTTCCTAGGTCTGAGCTAGAGCTCATCCAACACCACTGCTTTAAGTCTCAATCCTAAAAAGAATAAAATTGCCCAAGGTAGGCTCCTGACAAAGACCAATACATGGTCTCTCTGAGGTAAGGGCCTCAGAATTGTCACTGATGAAACCTAAGGACAGTTAAGTTTAGCACTGAACATCACCAAACACAGAAGAAACTTTCCACCAGGAGTGAGAATCATTAAGGAGACTTCAATCCCTCAGAGGACTTCAGATAATGCAACTGTCAGATGCAGAACATAAAATGACTAGATATGAATGTTTAATGGAGAGACCATTGGGATCATAAAAATGACCAGTAAGAGATTATCAAAAGTCTTGAGGCAGATTTGAAAATATATATACATATATAGCCTTTAGAAATTAAAAAAAAATGAGATGGCTGAAAAAGAAAACTAGGATTCATAAACTAAATAGTAGGAACAATGACACAACCTAAAGAAAATTAGTGAAATGAAGATATGAAAAAAATTACCTATAACATATCATTAGAAAGGTGAGGTGGAAAGTATTTTTGGTGTTAAAAGCTATGGAGGAAATTGAGAATATCTAAAGCAGTCCCTTGGCTGCAAGGAGATCCAACCAGTCCATTCTGAAGGAGATCAGCCCCGGGATTTCTTTGGAAGGAATGATGCTAAAGCTGAAACTCCAGTACTTTGGCCACCCCATGCGAAAAGTTGACTCATTGGAAAAGACTCTGATGCTGGGAGGGATTGGGGGCAGGAGGAGAAGGGAATGACCCAGGATGAGATGGCTGGATGGCATCACTGACTCGATGGACGTGAGTCTGAGTGAACTCCGGGAGTTGGTGATGGACAGGGAGGCCTGGAGTGCTGCGATTCATGGGGTCGCAAAGAGTCGGACACGACTGAGTGACTGAACTGAACTGAATTGAAAGTTTTTTTTAATATAAATTTATTTATTTTAATTGGAGGTTAATTACTTCACAATATTTTATTGGTTTTGCCATACATCAACATGATTCTGCCACAGGTATACACGTGTTCCCCATCCTGAACCCCTCTCCCTCCTCCCTCCCGATACCATCTCTCTGGGTAGTCTCAGTGCACCAGCCCCAAGCATCCAGTATCTTCAAAGGGTAGGATACACATAATGAAGGTGAAGTTACATTTATTTATCTTTTTGCAGCCAATAATTTATCTATTTATTTATATTTATAAGTAAATATTTTTAATTTTTAATATACATTTACGTATTTTAATTGGAGGCTAATTACTTTACAATATTGTATTGGTTTTGCCATATGTTGACATGAATCCGCCATGGGTGTACATGTGTTCCCCATCCTGAACCCCCCTCCCACCTTCTTCCTCATCCCATCCCTCTGGATCAACCCAGTGCACCAGCCCTGAGCATCCTGTATCATGCATTGAACCTGGACTGGTGATTCGTTTCACATATGATAATATACATGTTTCAATGCCATTCTCCCAAATCATCCCACCCTGGCCCTCTCCCACAGAGTCCGAAAGTCTGCTCTATACACCTGTGTCTCTTTTGCTGTCTCGCATACAGCGTTATCATTATCATTTTTCTAAATTCCATATATATGTGATAGTATACTGTATTGGTATTTTTCTTTCTGGCTTACTTCACTCTGTATAATAGGCTCCAGTTTCATCCACCTCATTAGAACTGATTCAAATGTATTCCTTTTAATGGCTGAGTAATACTCCATTGTGTATATGTATGGCAAAACCAATACAGTATTGTAAAGTAAAATAAAGTAAAACAATAAAGAAAATAAAGAAAAAATATCTCTGATTATATTATCTTCTTTGATACCATTATAAATGAAACTGCTTTCTTATTTTCATTTTGTTTCTTTATTGTTAATGCACAGAAATATAATACTTACCAAAACTAATCTACAGATACAATGCAATTCTTATCAAGATCCCAGATGACGTTTCTGTCTACAGCAATATATGAACTGATCCTACGATGTATTTGGAAATAAAAGAGAACAAAAATAACTTAAGCAATCTTTAAAAATAAAAAGCATGTCTCAATNTGTCTCAATTTCCAAATTTACTGCAAAGTCCAGCAATCAAGACAGAATAATATTGGCATAAACCTAGACATGTAGATCAGTGGAATAAACTAAGAGTCCATAAATAAATCCACACACTTATTGTCAATCGATTTTTCACTAGGATACCAACACAATGAACAAATAATAGTCTTTCCAACAAATGGTACACCTCAACATTAAAATGATGGATAATCCAAGTTAAAAATTAGGAAAGTCTTAGAAGAGATATTTTCCTAATGAAGATATACAAATGGCCAATAAACACATGAAAGGTACTCAACGTCACTAGTGATAGGGAAATAAAAATCAAAACCACAATGAGGTACCACTTCATACCTGTTATGTCAACTTGAATAGAAAAAAATAAAAAAGCAAAACAGACAATACCATGTGTTGGCAGAAATGTAGAGAAATCAATAACCTCATACTCTGGTAGTGGGGATGTAAAATAGTACAAATACTTTGGAAAACAATCGGGCAGTTCCTCAAAGTATTAAATACTCTTATTACCTAGATATTTCACTGTTAGGTATACACCCAAGTGAGTTTAAATGTGTCCTTTGTATATGAATATAATATAATAGCCAAGAAACAGAGAGTAACTGCCCACCATATGGTAAATGGCTAAGCAAAATACAGTTTATCCCTAAAGTTTGACTACAAAATGAAATGAAGCATTGATATATGCTACAATGTGAATGTGACACAAAAGACTTAGATATTTTATGGTTTTATTCATATGAAATGTTCAGAGAGTCAAATCAATAAAGGCATAAAGAAGTTCAGTTGCTAGGGGCTGAGGTAATAAATAGAGATTTGCTTTGGAGTTGAAAATATTCTAAAATTAGAGGGTGGTTTTGCTTACACAACTCTTAAACATTGATTGAAACGTACACTTTAAACTTGTGGGTTTTATTGCATGTGAATTGTATGCCAATAAAGTTGTTATAAAAATATGAATGTATTTGTGACAGTGAAGGACATTTAAATATTGGTTGGATAGTTGATGATGATAAGAAATCACCTTAACAATATTTAGGTGTGGTAATAGTATTGTGATATGCTTTGAAATAAGACCATCTTTGAATTGATTATTGGTGAACATGATTTATAGATACACAGGAATTTTTAATTCTGTTTTCTACTTTTGAAGAAATCAGATATTTAAAATTTTCCAGTAAAAGGGGAAAAAGAGAGTAATCTTTGTCAATAAGACAATTATCAGTTGTAAAAGACTCTAATTCCCAGAGAATTTGTTAGAAATAATAAAAAGTGTAAGTTGGCTGTATAAAATGTCAACATACATAACTTCACTTGTATTTCAATACAGGTATTTCAATACAGAGATTAAAATACAGTGCAAAATTTAGGAAAGTAATTTAAATTTAATATTTTCTCCCAAACAGATTTTTGAAAGATATATAGCCTCTTGATTTAACCATAAAGCTGCATTAGAGCTTCAATACTGAATACTAGAGTCATCACACTGTGCCATAAAATTCATTATAGAAAGTGAAAAATTATCTAAAATAATGCTACTGTTTGTAAGAAAGTTGGCAAAAATGTCAAGTAAAGCATGGGGTTCTACTAGTCCCAGAACTATTTACTACAACAGATATTCAAACATTTATCCTTTTGGACCAAAAACCTGAACAAGAGAAAATGTCAGTTAAGAGTCTTTGCTTTTCTTATATAATATCAATAATCTCATGGTAAGTTAACTAGCATATTATCTCTTTTACGACTTAGTTGTTCTGGTTAAAAATGCTTTCAGTAAATCTACTCTGCATTGTAAGGTGTTATGTTTTTCAGTTCTACTCTGGGATGAGGTTTTTATTTTACTTAAGAGATGAAAACCAGCAGAAAAACTATAAAATATTTCTTAAGAAACACTGACTTAAACCACATTATTTTGTTATTCTCCACATAGAAATTTATATTTTAATTATGTGAAAATTGTTGGATAGTGAAGATTTAGAATAATATAGAACAAACACGCATTCAGTACAATAATCTTTGCCACTTTGACTTAGGGAACACATAACAACCTAACAGAGCATGTGAAAGTGAAAGTGAAGTCGCTCAGTCATGTCCAACTCTTTGCGACCCCATGGACTGTAGCCTATCAGGCTCCTCCGTCCATGGGATTTTCCAGGCAAGAGTGCTGGAGTGGGTTGGCATTTCCTTCTCCAAACAGAGCATAATATTTAGCTAAAAGTAATAACTAGATGCTGGCATTTGTTTTTTCAGATGATTTCTAGGTGATGCCTGTAAATTTTAGATTTTAATGGAGAATTATGATTTTTTCACGTAAGACACACTTGATGATTATATTAATATTTTAATTCTAACTAGCCTCTATGTAACTTTCAAAGAAGTAATTATAGTTTATGCATTAAAAAATGAACAAATAACAGGATTTGAATTATGTCTTTGAGTGACTCTTTGAAATATTTCCATTTCTTATTGGATGAANTGAATTATGTCTTTGAGTGACTCTGAAATATTTCCATTTCTTATTGGATGAATAAATTTATTTTCTATGGAAAAGATAATTGTAAGTAGAGAATTTGCCTTTTGTAGAGTAAAACATCAAGGGCTATATAGGATTACTCATATAATGCAAATACAAAATATCAATAAAAACTTTATGTGAATTATACACAGTCTTGATTAATTCATAGATAGAACTACATAAACTGTGAAGAATTTGATGATGGTGACCTGCCATTTGAGAAATATTTAAAATAACAGAAATTTTCATCTCAATGGTAAAATGTTTAGTGTGTCCTGAATACACTGCTTACTGTTAATGGATCTGTTACTAACATGTTGAACCTGAGTTTTCTGATCTTTAATGAAGGATACGAGAGGCATCACAGCCTGTTATTATTTGTTCACATGTGCTGCTTTGAAAAGGGGAGTGCCCTGGTCGTGTGCCTTAGAACAGAAGTTTTGTCTCAGAAGTTTTTCTGACTCAGGATATCTGTCTGTAGTACCCAGGGAGACTACATTTTTAAACAAATTTCCATGGTGATTCCTATACGCCCTTATATTTGAGAATAATGACCATAAGGAGAACACTTTGAAATATCTCCACAGCTTTAAGGGATCTTTATGTGAAGCTAGTTTTCAAACCGTAAAAGTCAGTGTCTCACAATACAAGGAGAATGCAATAAAAGTTTTTATTCTAGCTCTGTCACTAATTAACCATATGAGCTTGAGTAAATCATCTCACTTCTATAGACTTTACCTTCCTGAAACCATAGACTTAGGGATTGAGCTGGATGACTTCTGTTGAGTCTTCTGCTTTTACAACTCTATTGAAATGCAGTTAAAGAAGCATATGAGTTTCTCTGTGCCAGGTTCAATGTCAGAATTCCATTACACATGGAGGAGTATTCAGTTCCTATTCTCCAGTTAAAATGTTACATGCATAGACATAAGAAAGATGATGTATGTAAAGATATATTAAGAGAAACAACACTGTCATTATTAGCACAGAAACTTCAATTCTGCTGCAGCTAAGATAAATCTGAGATATAGTCCTAAAGTCCAGTTGCTTCTCCAGAAATATGGAACCTGAGCTTCGGAGCAGTTATTAATAAATGATGAAAGCTCTTTTTTTTAAGGAGCACAGCTTGCCATGGGCTTTTTTTCTTTTTAAATATCTAAATTTTTTGTCCTTATCTGTGAAAAAGAAATTTATGTTAAAATATCCACTTGAAATTCATCACATGTAAACAGGATGATATAGGAATAAAAAGTCGAACATACTTTTTATTACTGTCATCTCAGAGCCTTAGATTCACCTTACATTATAGACAGAGAAAATGCTCCGTGGAGTTACAACAGGAAATCTCAAAAACACTGAGCAGCTGCAATGATCAGAGTAGTACTTGCATTATTATCACATATTTCATAAGCAAATGTTGTTCTATACCTATTGGGAAAGATTTCTTCTATAGCTGAGATCTATAACTCAGATCTCTCCTCTGGTTTCAGAGGCATGTTAAACCTTACACACATAGGAATGAGGCTCTAAAGAAATGAATTTATGTGTTAACATAAAGGATGCTTTATGTCACTCATTGCATCTTCCTACCTTTCCAGAAAAAGCAACTAGAAATGTTTCTTTGTAATTCGCTGGGGACCAACTGCACTTCTTGCTATTTCAGCTATTTTTCTTTACATAAGGAAAGTAAAGTTTTGCTTTTAACCTTGTAAGAGTATCTTCTGAATTCCAATGTGTTTATTCAGGTGTATAATTTTCCAGATAGTTTTTGTAGAGCTTTGGAAATATTCCACTCACATCTCTGGGCCCTGTATTTTACATTTATTTTCTTTTATTGGATATCAACCTTACTTGGCTGTACCAAGAAGAAAAATTGTGCCAAATAACTACTTGTATATTGACAACATGGCTTCAACATAAACTACATGTACTTTACTTCCATGTTTGATTATGAATTTTTAATTTGTCATTTAGAGAGTGGTAAATCAATTAGAGTCAAGTATGTATGTCGTTTAGAAGTCTTTTTCTAGTCAGAGACTTTTATCTATTATAAAGAAGACTATGTAATCTAAAATGAAGACAGCTCAGAGCATTACTTATATTTTGAATTGCTGGTTTTTATCAAAAAGTGGAATATTGTAACATGTATTTAGACATTAAGAAAAACTGAATGATGCAGAACTTTATTTTTCCCTAAAAATAATTTAATTAACTGCCTAAGCTGATATTAATGCTCAAAATCCTTCAAGCAAGGCTTCAATAGTACGTGAATGAGAACTTCCAGAAGTAAACATTGGATTTAGAAAAAGCAGAGTTCAAATTGCCAACATCTGTTGGATCGTAAAAAATGCAACAGAATTCCAGAAAAATATCTACTTCTGATTCATTGACTATGATAAAGCCTTAGATTGGGTGGATCACAACAAACTGTGGAAAATTTTGAAAGAGATGGGAATACCAGACCACCTTACCTGTCTCCTGAGAAACCTGTATGCAGGTCTAGAATCAACAGTCAGCATTAGACATGGAACAATGGACTGGTTACAATAGAGAAAGGATTATATCAAAGCTGTATATTGTTACCCTGCTTATTTAACTTATATGCAGAGTACATCATGAGAAATGCCAAGCTGGATGAAGCACAAGCTGAAACCAAGATTTCCAGGAAAAATACCAATAACCTCATATATACAGATGACACCACCCTAATGGCAGACAGTTACAAGGAACTAAAGAGCCTCTTGATGAAGGTGAAAGAGGAGAGTGAACAAGCTGGTTTAAAATGCAGCATTCAAAAAACTAAGATTATGGCATCTGGTCCCATCACTTCATGACAAATAGAAGGGGAAATAATGGAAACAGTGACAGATTTTTATTTTCTTGGACTCCAAAATTGCTGCAAACAATGACTACAGCAATGAAATTAAAAGATGCTTGCTCCTTGAAGTAAAGCTATGACAAACCTAGACAGTGTATTTAAAAGCAGAGTCATTACTTTGCTGATGAAGATCTGTATAGTCAAAGCTATAGTCAAAGCTATATTAGTCATATAAGGATGTGAGAGTTGGATCAAAAGGACGCTGAATGCTGAAGAATTGATGCTTTTGAGCTGTGGTGCTGGAGGAGACTCTTGAGAGCCCCTTGGATGATAAGAGATCAAACCAGTCATTCCTAAAGGAAATCAACCCTGAACATTCATTGGAAGGACTGATGCTGAAAGTGAAGCCCCAATACTTCGGCCACCTGGTGCAAAGAGCTGACTCATGGAGGTAAACCTCAATGCTGAGGAAGACTGAGAGCAGGAGGAGAAGAGAGAGGCAGAGGGTGAAATAGTTGTATGGCATCTTCCACTCAATGGACATGAGTTTGAGCAAACTCTTGGAGATAACGAAGAACAGGAAAGCCTGGTGTGCTGCAGTTCATCAGGTAATTAAGAGTTGCACACGACTGAGTGACTAAACAATAACTACAGACCTGATATTACAGATCTACAGACCCTTCAAAACGGTGTGGTGAAAGTAATCAGTTTAGTTCAGTCACTCAGTCGTGTCCGACTCTTTGTGACCCCTTCACTGCAGCATACAAGGCTTCCCTGTCCAACACCAAACCCCTGAGCTTTCTCAAACTCATGTCCATACAGTTGGTGATGACATCCAGCCATCTCATCCTCTGTCATTCCATTCTCTTCCTGCCTTCAATCTTTCCCCAGTACCAGAGTCTTTTCCATTCAGTAAGTTCTCATCAGGTGGCCAAAGCATCAGTCTTTCCAATGAATATTCAGGACTGACTTCCTTTAGGATTGACTGGTATGATCTTGCAGTCAAAGGGACTCTCAAGAGTCTTCTCCAATACCACAGTTCAAAAGTATAAATTCTTCAGTTCTCAGCTTTCTTTATGGTCCAACTCTCACATCCATACATGACTACTGGAAAAATCAGAGCTTTGACTAGATGGACCTCTGTTGGCAAAGTAATGTCTCTGCTTTTTAATACTCTGTTCAGGTTGGTCATAGTTTTTCTTCCAACGAGCAAATGTCTTTTAATTTCATGGCTGCAGTCACCCTCTGCAGTGACTTTGGAGCCCCCCAAATAAAGTCTGTCACTGTTTCCCCATCTATTTGTCATGAAGTGATGGGACCAGATGCCATGAACTTAATTTTCTGAATGTTGAGTTTTAGCCAGTTTTTCCACTCTCTTCTTACTTGCATCAAGCGGCTCTTTGGTTCTTCTTCACTTTCTGCCATAAAGGTGGTGTCATCTGCATATCTGAGATTATTGATATTTCCCCTGGCAATCCTGATTCCAACTTGTGCTTCATCCAGCCTAACATTCCACATGATGTACACTGCATATAAGTTAAATAAGCAGGATGACAGTATACAGCCTTTGCATACTCCTTTCCCAATTTGGATCTAGTTCATTATTCCAGGTGTGGTTCTAACTGTTGCTTCTTGACGTACAAATAGGTTTTTCACGAGGCAGATAAGGTGGTTCGATATTCCCATCTCTTTCAGAATTTTCCACAGTTTGTGGTGATCCACACAGTCAAAGTCTTTGGCATGGTCAATAAAGCAGAAGCAGATGCTTTCTGGAACTCTCTTGTTTTTTTTTTTTTTGATGATCCAGTGGATGCTGAAACAACAGACTGGTTCCAAATAGAAAAAGGAGTGAGTCATGGCTGTATATTGTCACCCTGCTTATTTAACTTATATGCAGAGTACATCATGAGAAATGCTGGACTGGAAGAAACACAAGCTAGAATCAAGATTGCCGGGAGAAATATCAATAACCTCAGATATGCAGATGACACCACCCTTATGGCAGAAAGTGAAGAGGAACTAAAAAGCCTCTTGATGAAAGTGAAAGAGGAGAGTGAAAAAGTTGGCTTAAAACTCAACATTCAGAATACGAAGCTCTTGGCATCCGGTCCCATCACTTCATGGGAAATAAATGGGGAAACAGTGGAAACAGTGTCAGACTTTATTTTGTTGGGCTCCAAAATCACTGCAGATGGTGACTACAGCCATGAAATTGGAAGACGCTTACTCCTTGGAAGAAAAGTTATGACCAACCTAGATAGTATATTCAAAAGCAGAGACATTACCTTGCCGACTAAGGTCCATCTAGTCAAGGCTATGGTTTGTCCTGTGGTCATGTATGGATGTGAGAGTTGGACTGTGAAGAAGGCTGAGTGCCGAAGAATTGATGCTTTTGAACTGTGGTGTTGGAGAAGACTCTTGAGGGTCCTTTGGACTGCACGGAGATCCAACCAGTCCATTCTGAAGAAGATCAACCCTGGGATTTCTTTGGAAGGAATGAAGCTAAAGCTGAAGCTCCAGTACTTTGGCCACCTCATGCAAAGAGTTGACTCATTGGAAGATTCTGATGCTGGGAGGGATTGGGGGCAGGAGGAGAATGGGATGACCGAGGATGAGATGCCTGGATGGCATCATGGACTTGATGGATGTGAGTCTGAGTGAACTCTGGGAGATGGTGATGGACAGGGAGGCCTGGAGTGCTGCGATTCATGGGGTTGCAAAGAATCGGACACAACTGAGCGACTGAACCGAACTGAACTAAATGGATGTTGGCAATTTAATCTCTGGTTCTTCTGTCTTTTCTAAAACAAGCTTGAACACCTGAAAATTCTCGGTTCACATACTTTTCAAGACTCACTTGGAGAATTTTGAGCATTACTTTGCTAGTGTGTGTAATGAGTGCAACTGTGTGGTAGTCTGAACATTCTTTGGCATTGCCATTCTTTGGGATTGGAATGAAAACTGACATTTTCCAGTCTTGTGGCCACTGCTGAGTTTTCCAAATTTGCTGGCATATTAAGTGCAGCACTTTCCCAGCATCATCTTTTAGGATTTGAAACAGCTCAACTGGAATTGCATCACCTTCTCTAGCTTTGTTCGTAGTGATGCTTCCTAAGGCCCACTTGACTTCACACTCCAAGACTTCTGTCTATACATGGCTGATCACACTATCATGGTTCTCTGAGTCATTGAGATCTTTTTTGTATAGTTCTTCTGTGTATTCTTGCCACCTCTTCTTAATATCTTCTGCTTCTTTTAGGTCCATAGCATTTCTGTCCCTTATTGTGCCCATCTTTGCATGAAATATTCCCTTTATATTTGCTTGTTATTTCCTTGGTACAACTTGCTGTGTGAGTGTTCTTAATGTTACTTCTCTCTTTGGGTCTCATTTACTCAATTGTTAAGTGGAACTAAGAATATCTCCTCCAGTAAGGTTGTACTGAGACTACCATGACAAATAGATTTAAAGGTTGTTTTATATTTTGATGCACTAATAAAAAAGTTCCCCAGAAGTGTTTGTCCTATTTATAGGCTTACATTTTCAAAAAGGATAAGAAAGAGAGAGAAAGGAAGTTAGGGATGGAACGAGGAAGGAAGGGAGGGAGAAAGAAAGGAACAGGGAGGAAAGGGAAGAAAACAAATTAATAGTATCTGGACCAGGAACTTCTACTGAACATTGGCCCTGAGATCAGAAGTTTCTGCCATGTCTAAATAAGGCCTCACATTTAATAGTTATTTATAAAATGTTTTATTTGAATTGAATTATCTGTATTATGTCCATAATGGAAAAAATTAATTTTGATGTGTTACATATCACCTAGCAAGGTAGGGAAACAGTAGCTCTTATTGGAGTGAGGAAATCTTCTGAGAAAAGATTATGCTTCAGAAATTCTTAAAATTACACACAAAAAATCCACAAGTGTACATATAATTTAATAAATAAACATTAGTATGAAAGCTATATAGAAGTGGTAAGAAGCAATTTACCACATTTAAAGCAATTTGTCAAATTTGTCAAATTTTCTCCACTTTGTGGACATT
>SJYQ01094640.1:0-135814 GCA_006410935.1 Redunca redunca
CCTCTACAATGAAGTCTTCTGAGTGAAGGAACCGTGATTGGCTTAGTCATCACTGTGCCCCCCAGCACCTAACACCTATCCAGGTGCTCATTAAATTGTCGAATGACTATACCTGGCCGCTTCTTCCTTGTGTACCTGTTCTTAACTCCAAGACTGCATTTTTAGTCATCATCCTGGTATCGTTCGTTGGAAATTTTCTAACAAGCACCAGTATGTGTCACTGACTGAAATCATGGAGCCGATCTTTGCCCTCACTCACAATCTAACAGGCCATATGAGGAATGTACAACATACAGGCCATGTAGGTGTCACTAATGTAAAAAAATTGTGGTATAGGCAAAAAAGGGAGTGCTTGCCCCATGGATATATGGGAAGCAGTTTAGCCCAAGAGTTACTTGACTGACTGTCAAATAAGTTATCTCACTGTCAGACATAGGCGAGAGGGAATTCTGGAGTTCCACTCACCAGGTATGTGACTTTGGACAAGATGCTTGACCTCTCTGAACCTCAGAGGGCCTTTATCTGTTAATTCATAATGTTAGTTCTTATCACAGGGTGTCTGTGAAGAATACAATATATATAAATCTCTTGACACATTAATTGATTCCCTGGTGGCTCAGAGGTTAAAGCGTCTGCCTTCAACGTGGGAGACCTGGGTTCGATCCCTGGGTCGGGAAGATCCCCTGGAGAAGGAAATGGCAACCTGCTCCAGTATTCTTGCCTGGAGAATCCCATGGATGGAGGAGCCTGGTAGGCTACAGTCCACGGGGTCGCAGAGTCAGACACGACTGAGCGACTTCACCCTCACCTTCCAAGCCTTATTGTGTGTATAACTTTTTAAGTTTCTATCTGAAACTTAAAAACTAGATGTGAGGGAGTGGGTATCTGTGAAGTGATGTCATTGTTGCCAGTGCTTTATGATCTGGGTATTGTGTGTAAAGCTGAAACAAGGTTAACAAGCTCCCTTGCCAGCCTCATTTTAGCTTGATGATGTAGGCATCAGTGCCACTTGAAGCATCCCATGACATTCCATTTTTCTTGGATTTGTAAAACTTCACTGGAACTCCACTTATTTTAAAGGCAAATTGAGACAGTCCCTCCTTTGCCCTCCCCTTAGCTTCCCCCCTCAGGACAGTGTGGAAAGGGGAAAGGGATACAATTGACTCCAATTGCATACAATTATGAAATACAAATAATATCAGCAAGTAAGCCCTGAATTCCTTCCACCCTCACCTTCATCACTCCCCCCCTTTCCTGGCCACCCTTTAAAACTCAAATCAACATCTGCCTGGGACTTCGCAGGTGATCCAGTGGCAGGGGGCTCAGGGTTCGATCCCTGGTCAAGGAACTAGAGTAAAAAATTTTCATGCCAAAACTAAAAGATCCTATATACCGCAGTGAAGATTGAAAATCCAGTGTGCCACAACTAAGACACAGTGCAGCCAAATAAATATTTTTTAGAAACAACAACAAAGAAAAATATCTACTGAAGTCTCATAATCAGCATCATACTCCAAATTCTACTGGTTGATTTTATTCAAATTGCCCCTGGAGAAAAATGTTGGAGATGAGGGGGTGGGGTAATGGGGAGTTGGTGGAAATAAAGAGAACTGAAAGCCAAGGCCTCATCTTTATAGGCTCCTGCCTGATCTTGGAGCTATACACTCTGACCACCACAACCAGCTACATCTTTTCTCACACACACATCATCCCCACCTTATACCACATACTCCACAACCCTACAACTCAACCAGGAGGTCCCAGATAGAAGAAGTGGGAAATCAACAGAAAAATACATTTTTTTTTTCATCTTTCATCTGCATATGGGGAATATGATACAAAGAGCTGACTCATTTGAAAAGACCCTGATGTTGAGAAAGATTGAAGGCAGGAGGAGAAGGGGACAACAGAGGATGAGATGGTTGGATGGCATCACCGACTCAATGGACATGAGCTTGGGTAAACTCCGGGAGTTGGTGATAGACAAGGAGGCCTGGCGTGCTGCGATTCATGGGATCGCAAAGAGTCGGACACGACTGAGCAACTAAACTGAACTGAAATAAACAATGGGGCTAAGTCACAGGTGAAAGGAACCAACAGAGGAGTGAAGGGTGGAGGCAGAACAGGGAGAAAGTTGAAAGGATTCAGGGGGTAAGTTTGTTTTGGGCTCCAGAGCAGGAATCCACAATCATGAGTCCTGGTGTCTCCTGAAATTGCAGCTTATCTGCCCTCAGTTTACACAGCCTTTCTAAATCTCCTCTAACATCTGTAAATAGGGCCAGTAATGGATATCTTGCCTGCCTTGGGGTCGAATAACACAGGAAAGTACTTGTAAGCCTAAAACTCTACAGATATGATGCATTATTTTCATTCATTTATTTAACAGATCGTTGTTGAATGCCTATCATAAATCAGGCACTTGTGCAAGACTCAGAATATACTAAGTTGAGCAAGCTTTAATACCTACCTTCAATGTAATGGGAGGGGGAAAGGAAGAAAATCGATTAGTATAATACAGTGTGAGGAGACTGCAATTGACAAGGGTATGAGGGGAAGGATTGAGTGAGAGGAAGGACAGGGCTGAAACACATCCTGGAGAAGGTTTAGAAGGCTAGCACACATCATGAGGATCCAGCCCATTTTCTAAAGAGTGATTCGTAAATCAACTCCAAAATAACTTCAAGAAATTGCTCTGTTGTGGGTTGTGAATTTTGCTTTGTTCTAAGAAAACTCACATCTCCTAAACAATTAGAAAAGAGCCTTTGATGTGGAGTCATTGTATATACCCATTAGTTTTGAAGAAAGATGGAATTAATGGAGGGAAAAATCAGTGGTATCTTCATTAGAAACATTTTGTTCTTACAGCTTCTGTTTAAACACCAGAGAAGGAGAATACATTCCCCTTCATGTACTTGGTCTCCAGGAGTTTCCTTCAGCCAGTCTTTCTGATCCAAGTAATACTGCCTATCAGAGAAGCTTTTCCGAAATGTGAAAACAATACCGTATTTGTATGTGTTTCTTTATATTCCACCTTTTTTTTTTACAAAAAGACTTTGAGATAGATATCAGCACTATCCTTAAGCATGTTCCAAGACAGTGTATATATTATTCAATTATTTCTCACATTTATTGGTGCCTGCTGTGTATAAGACTTCATGCCATTTGGGTCCTGAAAAGCGAAGATGGAGATAAATGTCCATGAAAAGATAGCTAAATTACCAACCATGTGGATTCCATTCCCTTGTATTTATTTGTGGAATGAGCCAAATTGTAAAGTTAGACATCCAACTTCTGAAACTCATTTACCTTACCACTCCACAAGAAAAGCAAGATCCAAAGGAAGGGTGAGATATTTATTGTAACTTGATATTTATAGATGTATGATAGATATTTTAGTAGGTCCTCTGAAATACATCATTCTTTAAATAGAGTATCATCCATTGCAATTTTCTCTGGGTACTCGTAAAATTGGAAACTGACCAAACTCAAGGACTAATTAAAATTATTCTGGAAGACAAAGACTTGCATGGAACAAAAACCAGCCATCAGTAAAAAAGCAGTATGATTTGAGCTAAAAGATTGTGCAGAAAATAAATAGTCTCATAAAAGAGATTTCTAGACAGAACTTCACCCTAGAGCTGATAGCTAAATAGAAAAAGTTACATATTCTGATAATAATATATTCTCAAAATACGAACCTCCAGGTCACAAAAGTTGCCTAGAATTTTTGTTAAGTGTATCTACATATGAGAATACACTCCGTACCTATTTTCTCCCACTTGGTACATCTTTTCTCCCTAACGAATCATTGACCTGCCAAAGAGTTTCAGGGGAAGCAGCGATACTAAAAATACGACCACAGGTTTGACAGGTAGTTCTTTTGGAAATGGAGTCCCTTATCATTGAATGCAAACTTCACAAAGTTCCCACTAGAAATTCACATTCTAAGTGAAATATCACCTACAGCAGGACCACCCATTATCTCACCAGTATTCATTGCCCTCATTAGTTCCTTAAGGCTGTAATTCAGTTACCATTTTTAGGTAAATTAGCTTATTTTTACTTGTGAGTAAAACACACAACTGCCCGAGGCAGATAGTTTTTCTCACTCAGCAGCAGAGAATGGAGCATTCATCCTGAGGAAAGAAAAGGAAGCTGGGGGCGGGGCGGTGCCTCCAATTGAGAAGGGAAGAACTATATAGTGCTGCCCATACCAGACACTATGGTAGCACAGTGGGAATAAGATGAACAAGGCGTATCTTTGTTCTAGAAAGAAAGTAGTAAAGGGGAAGTATATACAAATAATTGTAACACAAGTTATTAATAGAAAGTTCTGAATACCATAAAAGAAAGTGACAGAAACTTGCTGCCTGAACTTGTTTGGCAAAGAAAAGGAGAAGAATTAGCTTAATGAATCCAAAAATCGTCAGCAGTCAAAATCAGGTGGTGGGGGACAGTAAACCGAGGCTTCGGGAACTTGCAGAACCAAGAACTTCAGCACCACCAGAATTCCCTTGCTGCATCTTTGCTTCCCTTGTTGCATTGGCTTCAGTTTCTTTCAAGACTGACTTTCTTCATATATCAGAAAATACAGCATCTCCAAGTTTTCCATCTTACTATTTCCACCATTAGAAAGGGACTATCATTCTTAATTCAAGTTTGAAATTAAGAGGGGAAAGGTGATGATTGGCCAGGCTAGGATCAGTGCCCTTCCCTAGGACAATCCCAGGGGGCCAAGAGGAAGTGCAGGGTACAACATAGATATACATCCTAGTATTCGATAATGGTTTGAGAAGTGGGAGATGTGTGTGGAAAAGCAGCTGAGTCTTGTAAGGCTGCGCTCTGGGAACTGGAAGGACTGAAGTTAGCATCTATACAAGGAGCAGATCAGGAGATCAGGAAGGGAGGATCTGTTTTGACCCAAAATTATGGTGAACATTCACTGGACTATCAGGCTAAAACAGCGTTGAAACTCTGGTCCTTGTTCCAATAGATTAGTGCTTTGTTATTTCAAGCAAGATGTTGTAAAACAGAATGGATCTCTCACATTGACTTCATACATTGCATAGCGAGATCTGGGATCGTCCTTCAGCCTTCTAGCTGGGTGACTTTAGGTGAATATCTTAACCAACCTGAGCCTGAATTTCTTCACTGAAAATAATAGTATAAGGACAGCTAACAACTATGGAGGGAAGGCCCTGGTGGCTCAGTGGTAAAAAATCCAAGTGCCAATGCAGGAGATGTGGGTTCGATCCCTGGGTTTGGAAGATCCTCTGGAGAAGGAAAAGGCAACCCACTTCAGTATTTTTGTCTGGGAAATCCCATGGATGAGTTGCCTGGCAGGCTATATATAGTCCATGGAGTCACAAGAGTCTGACTCGACTTAGGAACTAAACCTACACCAGCATCATTTATTGAATCTAAGTGTTCTAAGCACTTTTCAAACACTATTTCATCGAATCCTCGAAACAACCCTATGCTGCTGCAGCTGCTACATCACTTCAGTCGTGTCCGACTCTCTGTTACCCCATAGACTGCAGCCCACAAGGCTCCCCCGTCCCTGGGATTCTCCAGGCAAGAACACTGGAGTGGGTTGCCATTTCCTTCTCCGATGCATGAAAGTGAAAAGTGAAAGTGAAGTCACTCAGTCGTGTCCGACTCAGCGAAGCCCCATGGACTGCAGCCTACCAGGCTCCTCCGTCCATGGGATTTTCCAGGCAAGAGTACTGGAGTGGGTTGCCATTGCCTTCTCCGAAACAACCCTATAGGGCTCTATAAATATGTGATAGAAATCCCCACTCACAGGATTATTGTAAAGATTAAAGAAACCATGTAAGTTGCAGAGCCCATTTGCCTGGCACACAGCCAGTACTCAATAAATCATTATTTTTAACTATCTGTTTCCCAGAAAAGGAAACTCCCCTCATTTCCTGATTGCCTTGGGCACCAAAAGCTGATATTTTGAAAAAACAGAAAACAAAATAAGGGAAACACTCTATGACCCCTTATCTCTGACATAGAGAGGGTTAGTTAGGCTTGACTTAATGGGGGCTAAAATAGGCCAGGAAGAGAAATACTATAGAATACTAGCAAGTAAGATATTGAGAAATGTGATTGTGGAATACCAACTGAATGAGACTAGGCTAATCTTCTCTTTCTTTCTATTTAAAAGGATAAAATTTCCCCTCAAAAGTTTCATCTATATTGCTGATCTAAAGAGCCATTTGAAGTTTCTCTTCTCTTTGGCCTGAATGTTGTCAAATGACTGGGATTATTCAACTAAGGGAAGAAACTAACATTCACTGAGAAAAACCAATGTGCCTGGACTCTACTGAGCTCTTTAGATACATTAATATCTTTTACTTCCACCACCACCCAGTAAGGCGAGTATTTTCTCTGCATTATATAGATAAGGAAACTGAGGCTGAGAATTTAGAAGTGACTTGGTGCAGGTCACCAGCTGGAATTCAAACACAGTTCTGTCTGACATCAAAGCCTAGAATACAAAATAGTAAGTCCCAGGACTTCCGTGGTGATCCAATGGCTAAAACTCCATAATCCCAATGCAGGGCATCCAGGCTCAATCCCTGATCAGGGACCTAGATTACACATGCTGCAGCCAAATATAAATAAATAAATAAAATAGTAAGTCCCACTTTCTTGCCAGAGAGAGAGATGTTCTAGGCATGGATAGTGCTAAAACCTGAGACAAATGGTGAAATAATAGATGCTTCTCAACTTCTCCTTCCCCTACCCTTTCTCCCATGGCCATCCTCCTCTTATTTTTGACAACACCTGGGCTCCAGGCTGTCTCCTCATCAAAATGTATTGTGTCTGTCCTCTCCTACACTTTACCATAGCAGTATTATGTCCTAAAGTATACTCATCTCTCTAGTTAACACATCTGCATTCTAAATTGGGCTTTCTGGGAGTATGGCACTAATATTAAGAAATAAATTTTTTTTAAAAAAGAGAGAAATCAAATGGTAGAAATTTCAGAAACTGAAAGAGGGGACTGGATCAGACCAGAGACAAGTAGGCCTCTGAGAGCTTCCCAGGTTGTGCTACATAACTCTTCACCCCACCTCACACCCCAGCTGTGAGTTCCCTGAAAGCGGAGCCTGGGGCTGTCATGTGCAGTGCCTGAAAGTCAATAAATACATAATGAATGAATAAATGAAAGATACTTGAAACACGTGACTTCCCCTTACTTCAGACCAACCCAATGAATGTGCCAAGCCGTTCAGATGACAGGATCTTTATCCTCCTCTGGCAGAAGATTCCTTCCCATACCCTCCCTCAGTGAGCTCTGCCAACTTCAGATGAGATTACAATGAAACATGCCTTAGTGAATGGCAATGGGCCCCACTGTTATGAAATATGGAATAAAGCTTTCAAAAGCACAAAGAGAATGAAGAACAGGTTTGCCTGTGTGTGGCAGTGAATGTGACTTACTGCAGACAGTTGAAATGCACACCAAAAATCCAACAGGATCATCAGTTTCTTGAGAAATATTCAACAAAGATTAGTTAAGATCCTTTTGACTTGTGGATGGACTCCTCGTTGCAAACCAAAGCAGTAGAAATAGAAAGGGACTTTACTGATTCATATAACTGAAGATTTCATGGGTATATCAATCTTCAGGAATGGCTGGATGCAGGTAATCAAACAAGATCATTATAGAATTTAGTCTCACATTCCATCTCGAGACCTGCATTCTTCCGGGGTGGCTTCATTCCCAAAGTAGCTCTCTACACATGGAAAGAATGATGACATCTAACAGCACCAGAAATGGTAGGGACCTAACAGAATCAGAAGATATTAAGAAGAGGTAGCCAGAATACACAGAAGAACTGTACAAAAAAGATCTTCACAACTCAGATAATCACGATGGTGTGATCACTCACCTAGAGGCAGACATCCTGGAATGTGAAGTTAAGTGGGCTTTAGGAAGCATCACTACGAACAAAGCTAGTGGAGGTGATAGAATTCCAGTTGAGCTATTTCAAATCCTAAAAGATGATGCTCTGAAAGTGCTGCACTCAATATGCCAGCAAATTTGGAAAACTCAGCAGTGGCCACAGGACTGGAAAAGGTCAGATTTTCTTTTTTTTGTTTGTTTATTTTTTGCCTAAGCTACTTTGAGGTTATATCAATAACCTGAGATATGCAGATAACACCACCCTTATGGCAGAAAGTGAAGAGGAACTAAAGAGCCTCTTGATGAAAGTGAAAGAGGAGAGTGAAAAGTTGGCTTAAAGCTCAACATTCAGAAAATGAAGATCATGGCATCTGATCCCATCACTTCATGGCAAATAGATGGGGAAACAGTGGAAACAGTGGTTGACTTTATTTTTGGGGCCCCAAAATCACTGCAGATGGTGACTGCACCCATGAAATTAAAAGACGCTTATTCCTTGGAAGGAAAGTTATGACCAACCTAGATAGCATATTAAAAAGCAGAGACATTAGTTTGTCAACAAATGTCTGTATAGTCAAGGCTATGGTTTTTCCAGTAGTCATGTATGGATGTGAGAGTTGGACTGTAAAGAAAGCTGAGCACCGAAGAATTGATGCTTTTGAACTCTGGTATTGAAAAAGACTCTTGAGAGTCCCTTGGGCTGCAAGGAGGTCCAACCAGTCCATCCTAAAGGAAATCAGTCCTGGGTGTTCATTGGAAGGACTGATGTTGAAGCTGAAACTCCAATCCTTTGGCCACCTGATGCGAAGAGCTGACTCATTGGAAAAGACCCTGATGTTGGGAAAGTTTGAAGGCAGAAGGAGAAAGGGATGACAGAGGATGAGATGGTTGGATGGCATCACCAACTCAATGAATATGAGTTTGGATAAACTCTGAGAGTTAGTGATGGACAGGGAGGCCTGGCATGCTGCAATTCATGGGGTCACAAAGAGTCAGACATGACTGAGCGACTGAACTGAACTGAACTGAACTTTGAGTTAGGCTTTGGTTACTTCCAACCAAGGTTCTTGGCCAACAGAATGTATATATGAAAAACAAAGACTGGAAAGAAATGCACAAAAGAATTGTTGTTTTGGTTAAAGGAATGTTACCCAATAAATAGTTTTCCTCTACACTTTTGATTTTGTTTATAATGTTATATTATTTTTAAAACTTCAAAAACAATATTTAAGGAAAGAGAAAGCAGTTGACCTTTTTGGGGCCCACTGCAGCTGCAAATGATCATATTTCATAGTTCACATATATGTAGATTAGGAGATCAAAAACATTTTTAAGAAATTTGCCAAAGGTCACACAGCTGAGGGGCTGAGATGCAAATTCAGATCCTCCAAAGCCAATGCTACAAATCAATCTTCTTCCTCATTCAAAGAGAAAATCTCACGGGTATAACGGTAAAGAAAATGTATAATCATCCCACTGTGTTTGGTAACACTTGTAATAGCGGACACTTAGAAAATTAATTTTTATTGTATAGTATTCATTTCAGTTTTATCATATGTATTATAATCATTTCCTATTGTTGCATAAAAAATTACCACAAATTTAATGGCTTGAAACAACACAATTATTGATAGAGAAAGGCAAATAAGGTATGTTATCACTTATACATGGATCTAAAAACTGAACCAGGAAATTCCCTGGTGATCCAGTGGTTAGGGTTCCATGCTTCCACTGCAGGGGGCATCGGTTCAGTCCCTGGCTGGGGAACTAAGATCCCACAATGCCCTGTGGCACAGTCAAAAATAAAAATAAAACAGACTGGTGGATACAACAAAAAAGAAACGGACTCACAGACATAGAAAACAAACTAGTGGTTACCAGTGGAAAGAGGGAAGTGGGGAGGGGCAAGTTTGAGGCAGTAGATTAAGAGTTACAAACTATTATATAAAAAATAACCTACAAGGATATATTGTACAGCACAGTGAATATAGCCTATATTTTATAACTATAAATGCAGTATTATTTTTAAAAACTGCGAATCACTATATTGTACACCTGAAACTTAATAGCATTATAAATCAACTATACCTCAATAAGAAAATAACAAACTCCCACACTTATTATCTCATATTCTAGAGGTCAGAAGTCTGAAATGGGTCTCTCTGGGCTAAAATCAAAATGTTGGCAGGACTGTTCCTTCTGAAGTCTTTGGAAAAGAATCTTTCTCTTGCCTTTTCTAATTTCTAGAGGTCACCTGAATTTCTTAGCTCATGGTGACTTTCCTCCCTTTTCAAAGCCAGCAATCTAACATACTATAATATTTCTCTGACCATGATATTCCTGCCTCCCTTTTTAAAAGAACTTCGTGAATACTTTGAATGCATTTGGATTATTTAGGATACTCTCCCCATTTCAAAATCCTTAATTTACATTTGTATTTGCAAAGTCCCTTTTGCCATGTAAGATAACACATGCCCAGATTCCAGGGGTTAGGATGTGGAGATCTTTAGGGGTCATTATTCTGCCTACCACAAATTTATATAACTACAAAATTTACTTGGAATATGTACCAAAAAAGTTACCCACAATTCTCTTTTATCCTAACACAATCACTAATGATATCTTTCTGCAACTCTTTCTATTTTTCTTTATTTCTAAATATTTATTTATCTTAACTGGAGGATAATTTACAATATTGTGATGGTATCTGGCATATGTCAATATGAATCGGCTATAGGTATACACATGTCCCCTCCTTCCTAAACGCCCCTCCCACATCCCTCCCCATCCCACCCCTTCAGGTTGTCACAGATCTGTTCTATTTTTCTATCTGGGCTTTCCATAGTTAGAGTTATACCATGTTGTGTCTGACTTTTTCACCTGATATATACACCACAAGCCTTTTCCTGAGCTGCTGCGTGGTCTTTGTGATACCCATCAGCAATGGCTGCAAGCATTCCACAGAATGGATACGCTGTTGTTTACTTAACCAATGCCCCATTGTTAGTCATTTAGGTTGACATTTAGGGTGCTTCCATCTTTTCACTCTTATTCACAATGAGGAGATGAACATATGCATACAGATCTTTCTAAATTTGTGAATTATTTCTTTAGGATAGACTCTCAGAGATGGAATTACCAAGCCTAGGGAAATACACAGTTTGACACCAACAGTCAAATTGAAACCAATGCTTTTTCTTTTGATTTTAGTATTTCTGGTTTTGGTTTATCAGCATCTTAGAAGAACATAATGGTCCAATATATTGAAGCCTAATTATGTTGGACTGTTTTGATGTGGTTTAACTATTATGGCATCACTGACTCAATGGACGTGAGTCTGAGTGAACTCCAGGAGTTGGTGATGGACAGGGAGGCCTGGCGTGCTGCGATTCATGGGGTCGCAAAGAGTCGGACACAACTGTGCGACTGAACTGAACTGACTGAACTATTAAGAGAGTCATTCTTGAATGTTGAAGGGGAGTTGAATAGTCTGTTCCTGAAATGGCACTATGTAATTTCCACTTTGGAGAATACTCAATTCTAAGTTGAGATTCTTAGTAGAATAAACTTAATTTTTCCACAACTCCAGTGCCTATTAAAATTTTTAGTGTGGTTTTCTTTTTTAAAACTCCTAATTGTTTTTGGAAAATTGGATGTAAGGGTAGCACATTATAAATTATTTGCACATAAAATTGTTTCTAAAGTAGCTGCCTACATATTTATTTTAAAATACTAAACAAAAGGTAGGGATTCCTAAGTGACTCAGCAGTAAAGAATCCACCTGCCAATACAGGAGACACGGGTTTGATCATCCGTAGGTCAGGAAGATCTCCTGGAGAAGGAAATGGCAACCCATTCCAGTATTCTTGCCTGGAAATCCCATGGACAGAGGAGCCTGGTGGACTACAGTCCATGGGGTCACAAGAGTTCGACATGACTGGCCACAGCACAGCAGCCCAGTAAAACCAAGTTTCTCTACTGAGTTTATGATTAATGCATCCATCTAAAACTTAACTTCCTTTCTTGTCCTGCCCTATTCCTCTCAAGATTGAGGAGTTATCACAGAAAAGTGGGGACTGAAACTGAGCAGTACCCTGCAGGACCCACTGGGTACAAACACCCCTCTGTGTCCCCTGTTTTTTGTTTGTAGGGGAGAGACAAAGAAAAAAGTGTTAATATCCTAGGCCTTCCCCAAGTTCCAAAGAGCAGGCTCAAGCAGTTGACAGGATAGCAGAATTACAGGATGACTAGTTGCTCTTGAAGGAACACAAATAACAATCTGATGCCTATCCCTGAGTTCTTCTACAGAAACTAAGATCCCGACCCAGGTGGAGGATGGTGACTATAAGCTGATTACAAGCACAGAGACTCCAGACTGATTGGAACCAGAAGGTTGAGATTCCCAAGACATCACCCTATCAACTTATCCCCAACCAATCAAAAGAAAGTCACACATATTCTGCAGTCCTTGCCCCAAATTTTACCTTTAAAAATTCTTCCCTTGAAATGATTGAAGAGGTCCAGTCTTTTGAGCATGACTTGCCTGTTCTTGCAATAGACCTTCCTCTGCTCCAAACTCCAACATTTCAGATAGTTTGGCGCATGAACTTGGATTGGACAACAAAAATACATTCCCAAAGGTTACAGTGATTTCAGAGCCACCAGTGGTGGCTCATTTCACTGCATTGAAAGACTCCTTTCACTGCAGCCCATCAATTGCTGTCGCTCCAGGAACTTGAATTCCAAACTGCTTACAAATGTCATTTGACTCAATCTCTGTATCCTGTTTGCCCTCTGGGGAAATTTGCTCCTAGTTACCACATTTGAAACAAACTGGAAGTGTCGTGATTTCTCAGGTACGTTTTTATCGGTCATAACCAAATCAGCCTGTCAACTAATTCAACTCTTTCAACCAAAGACACATAAAGTTAGAAACCATCTTCTCAGTAACAAAATTTTTTAACAGTTTGATAGGAGAGATAGCACCAACCTGTGATACAGCAGCTGTGAAGCACATTTGGAATGTGTTAACATTCTTCTTTATCTCTTTTAGCTGTGCCTGGCTGAACCCACCTGGGGGGCTTCAAGCTGCCTACCCTCCTGAACCCTCCAGGACAGAGGGGCTTGACCTCCCAGTCCCTGAGAAGCAAGCCATCTCAGGCAGCTGGGACAACAGAGAAAATGAAAGTCAGGTTGGTACCTAGGCTTGTGGCAGCCTCTGCTCCTGAGTTAAAGCTTTTTCTGAAAATGATAACAACGTGATGTTATTATATAAATGATCAAATAACATGAAAGCCAAAATCTTGGCTTTCTCTGCCCACCAAAGTTGAATGAAAAATACGTAGACAGTTGGAGGAAATAGAAAGTTGGCTTCAATTTTCATTCGGTGAAGAGTGGAACTCAGTAGGCCTATGCCTCAAGAACTGTGCCCTGTCTACCCATGAGGCGTCTAGGGGCTTCTATAAGATGAGAAACAAAGATGTTAGGATCTTGATTTCTTCCTCTTGCATTATTTCAAAGACTGGCATTATTTCATAGGCTGGTGTCAGTAACTCAGTATTTGAGTCTGGCAGTTCGGTGGCTCTGTGGCCTTTCCGATATGTAACTACAAGGGGAAGGGTGTTGTAAGGGTAAACACCAGACACAGGACGTATTTATCACAGAGTCAAAAGAAAATAGATGTGAAGTGTAGCTCCTGCAGAGTTAGGGGGGCAGAAAAGCAAGCTTAGTTAAGACATGCAGAATTAGGAGCAGTTAAAGCGAAAAAACAAAACAAAACAGGAATGTTCAGGCCTGCTCATAGTTCTCTTTATCTTCTTCGTTCTCACAAAAGGGAAAGAAAAAAAATTCATTTCTCTCTATCTTTTTTTTTTTTCCTTTTCACTGCAAAAGTGACAGTGATGTTAACAACAACAGTAATCAACATCCCCCTTGCAAATGCTAAGGTTCAGGCAGTGTACTAAGTACCATATACGCATCATCTCATTTCTCCTTACAAGAACCCTAAAAGCTATCTGCAATCACAACCATTTTAAAGATAAAGAAGTTGAGGCTCAGAGAACTTAAGCAACTTGTCCCAGGTCACACAACTAAAAATTGACAAAGCCAGAGTGTGGAGCCAGATTTTGTCAGACTCCAGAGAAAGATTCTTGACTACCCTATTAGCTGGTGGTGGTGTTCAGTCACTCAGTTGTGTCCAACTCTTTGCGACCCCGTGACTGCAGCATGTTAGGTGGTGCTACATGCTGAAAATATCCACAACACATTGTCTTAGTGTGTTATTCATCAGAACGCTTTAGGGAAAAGCCACCTGGTGCCTTTCTGTAATCAAAGAAAAGGGGGTGCCCACTGAACAAGAGCAGGGCCTTGGGAGAGAACCACAGAGATGAGGAGGCATTTGTACCTTGCTCACAAATTCTTTTACTGTCTGACCTTTCTCATCTGGAAAATAACACAAAGAGATGGATGTGTGCTTGGGTTCAGGGTCCTGGTTTGTCTCCCAGCACAGAGGACCACCTCATGAACTCCTGGACTCTGTCACATCTTGGCACTCCTCCAGCATTCCCCTAGCTTGAGTGAGGCCTGGGCTGGGGGGCCCTGGGCCCTGGGCCAGACAGACGCTCAGAGGGAAGGCCTTGGCTGATGGCTCTGAATGCAGGTCTCCGAGCCCAGACACACACACCCGAGCACAGATCTGGGGTAGGCAGAGGCAGATGTTAACCTCTTCTGCCTCCAGGGCCCTCAGGCCAGTCTTCAGGTTCTGAAGTACATCTCAGATAGCAGATTGTGACTTCCAACCATGTCTAATCACACCCTCCCTCCTTATGGCTTCTATCTCTGTTAATTCTTCTGCAGCACCTGCTCTGCCCTTCAGTCATAGAGAGTGCTCTCACTCCTGTTGTTGGCAGTATTAGTAGTGGTGGCAGCAGTAGCAGTAATAACAGTGATGTTGGATGGAATAATAACTGTGGGACTTCCCTAGTGGTCCAGTGGTCTGCCTTCCAATGCAGGGATCGTGGGTTCGACCCCTGGTCAGGATACTAAGATCCCACATGCTGTGGGGCAACTAAACCCGCATGCCACAACTAGAGAGCCCATGAGAGCCTGTGTGCCACAACTAGAGAGAAGTCCTTGCATCCCAGCAAAGATCCCACGTGCCACAGGTAGAATCCAATGCAGCCAAAAGTAAATAAGTAGAAAGAAAACAGACAAGTCACACCATAGGAGGAAATCTTCGCATACCTCATATATGAATTAAAAACTTGTGTCCAGAATACATAAAATCTAAAACAAAAAAACAACTGCCACCACTCTTTATTGAGCCCTTGCTATGTTCCAGGCAGTATGCCAAGTTCCCACATTAGTTTATTTCTCCTGCACAATGGCCTTGGGCAAGGTCAGTTAATTCTCCCATTTTACGGAGGAGAAATGAGCCTCTGAGATATTGCAGAATGTAGCAGAGCTGAACTTTGAATCCAGGGCTGGTTGTCTCCAAGGCCCACACTCTTAACTGCCTATCTACTCCCTTTTATGGGAAGTGATTTTTCTCCTGTCTACCAGGATGTGGGCTAGTTGTCTTTGAACTTGATCAGAAGTCCTCTGTATTAGTTTCCTACTTGGATAACTAACTGCCACAATTTGGTGGCTTAAAACAGCAATTTATTATTTTAAAGTTCTAGAGGTCAGAAGCCTGAAATGGGTCTTATGGAGCTAAAATCAAGAGCATCAGCTGGGCTGCATTCTCTCTGGAAGCTTTGGGAAGAATCCATTTCCTTGCCTTTCCAGCTTCTGCATGAAAGTGTTAGTGGCTCAGTTGTGTCTGACTCTTTGTGACCCTATGGTGCACCCTATGGATGCAGCCCACTAGGCTCCTCTGTCAATGGGATTCTCCAGGCAAGAATACTGGAATGGGTAGTCATTTCCTTCTCCAGGGGATCTTCCTGACCCAGGGATCAAACCTGGGTCTCCTGCATTACAGACAGATTCTTCCCTGTCTGAGCCACGAGGGCAGACCCAAAAAACTAGAAGCTGCATTCTTTGGGTCATGACCCCTTCCTCCATCTTCAAAGCACATCATTTCAATCTCTGCTTTTGCCACCACATCTATTTTTCTCTGACCCTTGATTACTTTGGGCTTATCTGGATAACCCAGGATTATTTTCCCATTTCAAGACCCTTAATCATATCTGTTTACAGTGCCTCTTACCATATAAGGTAACAAATTTACAGGCTTAGGGATTAGGATATGAACATCTATAGGCACCATTATTCTATCACACCCACCAAGAGCAATTTCCTCAACTCAAACCCAGACAAGAAGAGAATAACCCGTTGAGTGGGTAGCACCTGCCTGACCTCCTCTCAGATGCTCCCTTGCCAGGGTCAGGGAACTTGGATAGGGCTTGGTCTGCAGAAAAGACCAGAGGGACAGAATGAAAAGAGTTAGTCAGTCACCCACAGAATAATACAGAGTGCGCAGAGTCAGAAGAGCGATAAGTTTGCTTCCCAGGTGACTCAGTGGTAAATAATCCTCCTGCCAATGCAGGAAATGTGGTGCCACCGATTTGATCCCTGGGTTGGGAAGATCCCCTGGGGGAAGGCATGGCAACCCACTCCAGTCTACTTGCCTGGAGAATCCCATGGACAGAGGAGCCTGACAGGCTACAGTCTATGGGGTGGCAAAGAGTCGGACACTACTTCACAACTGAACGACAATAACGGGGGTGATAGAGAAGGCATTCAGTCCATTTTGCCACTGCAGGCTTCCCCTCCACAATATTTTTGATGGGCCCTTGCTAGAACACCTTTGGAAACAGAAACCTCACTTCTTTACAAGACAGCCAGCCCCCCAGCTGGCAGCTCCAGTTGTTAAAACTTCTTCCTTAATGTAAGTCTTCCTCCCTAGAAACATCCCCATTGGCCCTGGCTCTACTGAGGCTGAACAAGCTCTCCCCTTCTTCTGGAGGCGACAGCCTCAAGGGCAATGAAGACTTTGAAGGGTGTTTCTGTGAAATCAAAGGCACCAGAGGCACCTGGGGTGTCTCTATGACATCAGTGGCTGTACTCTGGGTGCCATCAGAGTCCTGTGTGCCTATGGACAATACCCAGTCTGGTGCCTGCCACATAATAATGGGCTCTTAAAAGCAGTGCCCTGAACTGGTGTCAAACAGCAGAGCTGGTTCCACCTTGAAAGAGGAGAATGGAAGCAAGTTTGGAAGCCCAGCCAGGAAACGCAGATTCTCCTCTTTAAAGCAGCTGCCACAATTGAGATTCTGGAAACAAGTGGCAACAATCATATACAGGGGAGGGAGGCTAATCCTCCAGCTTAAATCCAAACTGAAAGTACTGTTTGGGTCTGATTTTCCTTCGTGCTCAGACTAATGGTCTCTGCTGCTGCCTCTGCCTCTCCCCTAGGCCTCCTCTCCTGTCTGTTGACACTGCTGATCACTTCAGCGCCTGTCCTAGTTCTGTGCTGTTTGCCCTCTATACCATTCTTCCTTTACCCCAGTTCTGGTCTGCATTATAGGAGGTGACTCCTGCAGGCTGTGTTTCCCAGGCTCCGAGATAAGCTAGCTCCTGGCATATTCAGCCTATGGAAAGCCCTGGAGGGAGATGGAAAAAAAAATCCAGGCTATTTTCCCCTAACACACACACACACCCCACCCCCACTCCCACCACCCTGCCCTCCCCCTCCCCCATCTCTGCTTGCTTTCTGTGGTTCTAGCTTCTATTGGTGTCTGTTTCCTGTGCCCTGGCAGTCCCCTCCCACTGACCTCTGACCTGGAGGTGGAAATTGCTTCCTGCTGTTCCTTATCTCTGAGTTGCATCATGTTACCCAGAGGTTTCTGGGTTCTTCCATCACTTGTGTAGTCAGTTCTCCTTTTAAATATCTCTGTTTTAACTACTGAAAGAGTATTTTTTTCCAGACCAGAAATAGTTCTGTTAGCCTTTCAGCTGTCATGCTTAAAGAACCCTATACTGTTCTAGAAGCCCTAAACTCTCTCCCTCAAACTAGGTATTGATATTCCCATATAACAGTCTTGATAACTGATTTTGGTGTTTTTTGGCTGAGCTGGGTCTCAGTTGCTCTCCACAGGCTTTATCTAGTTGTGGCATTGAGGTGCATGGGCTTCTCACTGCAGTGGCTTCTCTTGTTTCGGAGCTTCGGCTCTAGAGCCTGGGCTAGTTGTTCCATGGCATGTGGGATCTTCCTGGACCAGGGATTGAACCCATGTCCCGTGCATTGGGAGGTGGATTCTTCACCACTGGACCACCAGGGAAGTCCCTTGATAGCTGATTTAGAAAATTCCTTTTTTGTTTGCTAAAAATCTCTGAAAAGAAAGATATAGGTCTGTGAGGCCCACAGAGTGCAAGAGTGGATTCAGTTCCACTCAATTCAACAAAATTTTCCTTATTTTTCAACATACATTCACTCATTCACCAAATATTCATTGAGCATCCATTACAGTATTTTCTAAGCACTGGGGATGCTGCTGTGAGCAAGACAGTCTTTGCCTTCATGGAATCTCCATTCTAGTGGAGCGGGAGACAATGAACAAAAGACCAAATGAATTTATAGTACATCAGATGGTGATAAGAGCTACAAAGAAAATATAAAGCTGGGTAAAGGGGTGGGGAGTGCCTAGGAGGACATTGCCCTTTTATGCAGGTGAGCAAAAGGCTCCCTCCAACGGGTAGTATTTGAGCAAAGATCTGATTGCATTGAGGGAGTGAGCCTGGTAGATATCTGAGAGAGGAGTATTGCAGGTAGAGAAAGGAGAAAATACAGAAGTCGATCCCAATCCTTAACATGTTCAAATAACAGCAAGGAGACAAGGATGGTGGGAGTGGAGTGAACATGGGCGAGAGTGACAGAAAATGAAGAAAGAAAGGAGTGGGGAGGAAGACTCACCCAGAGCATTGGGAAGTCAAGGTAAGAACTTTGCTTTCACTCTGGCAGGTTTTGAACAAACCTTTTTGAGAAACCACTCTAGCTACAGCATTGTGATAGACTAGGGCTGGGTAAGAATTGAAGCAAGGTGACTATTTAGATAACCAAGAGCCTAGGGAGAGTTGATGATGACATGGGCCAGGTTGAAGTGTTGGACATGGTCAAATAAAGTTCAATTCTGAATATACCTTATAGGTAGGGTCAACAGGATTTGCTGATATACCATATAAAAGAAGGGATCACAGATGACTCTTTTTTTCAACATGGGAAATCGAGAGAATACAGTTGCCCTTTGTTAAGATGAGGAGGGAGCTCAGGAGAGAAGGTCAGAAGTCTGGTTTTGGACATGAGATGCCTGTCAGCCAACCAGGATGTGTCAAGCAGGCTGTTGGATGTGACTGAGTCTGGAATTGATAGGAAAGATCTGAGTTGACAATGTGAAGTTGACCACTGTCAGAGAATAGATGGTAATGTCATTAGACTAAATGTGATCACCTAGAGAGACAATGCAAACAAGAGGAGAGATCTGAGGAATAAGCTCTATGAAGTCCTGCATTTAGAGGTCAGGAAAACGTGGAAGAGCCAGGAGAGGGGGCTAAGAAGTGTGTGTGTGTGTGTGTGTGTGTGTGTGTGTGTGTGTGTGTGTGTATGCGTGAGGTGGTCATGACCATGACCTTGTGGGTGACTGCAGTCTGTGTCCATGCTTGTCTGAAGGTCCTGTAACTGTGGGTTTGTGTGGCAGAGGGAAGCCACATGGACTTGGAATCTGCAGGTAAAATTCAAGGCTTACAATGTGAGTGAGTTTGGTGAACTCCACAATAAGCAATTACAAGCTGAGGACATTTACCCCTCCAAGAAGGCCCCATAGCCCGAGTTCACGAACGTCCCCTTGGACCTGAGACCAGTAGCCTCTCCTGGACATCCTCACAGTCAGAATCAGTGTGTCTCCCAAGAAGTCCCTGGCCTGAATTTGAGTTCTTGAGGAGACTTGCAGCCTGACTTTAATGCATTTTCCCCCAAAAGTCCCACAGGGTCAGTTCACCAGTTACTTCACGAGGATGTCCTTGGAGCCTAGGTTCTGAGCTGTTCTCAAAAGTTCCTGCAGCTGGAGTTTAAAGCATTCCAGAAGAATCCCTGGCAGCCTGGATCCCTCAGTGTCCTACTCACAGACGTGGTCGCACGTGAGGCTGTCCAGGGCAAGCAAGAGCAGTAGAAGAAGGCTTGGGACTGACCTCTGAGGAAAGCCAACCTTGAAGGGAAGGGCAGGGTGAGGGAGGTAGAGGAGTGGTCAGAGTTGGGAGAGCCAGGAGAGCAGGACGCCATGGGAGTCCTGGGGAAACCCGGCACAGACACGGGAGGGGCCTGCTGGGTTCCGTCACGTAATCATACTGATGGGGGAAGGGGTCGAATCGGAGGCGTGAGAAGGCTGCACCTCAGTGGGTTGAGGAGCACCAAGAAATGAGGAAGCAGAGAAAGAGTTGTGCGCCCTTTCACAAAGCCTGGCCACGAGGGTAGCCTATTCGTCCTCAAAGGAGAGCGGTGCCCGGGCACCAAGGAGAACACAAGTAACCATGCACCAAAGTGGAGTTGGGAGGACAAGCGAGGAGCCACAAAGCGTAGTTTCTGTAGCTTCCCCTGCCTTGTTTAGGCACCGAAAAGCCCGCCTTCTAGCTGCTCTGGGCTGCTTACCTTTGAGGAACCTCTCTGCTTTGGTACAAAGTGACACAACATGCCAGGAAACCCTCAGTTTTTACAGTTAGCAGCTTTAGGTTTGAGGGTCTACCCAGCTACTTCCTCATTGAGCAACTAAGAGATGTGTTAACCTTGCTGTTTCAGTTATCTCATCTGTGTTTTTGTTGTTGTTGCTTAGTCATGCTTTATTTACAGGGATTAAATGAAACAACACTGTGAATGTAATAAATGCACAGAACTGTACATTTAAAACTGGTTAAATTGGCAAATATTCTGTTTTACACATTTTACCACGATCTTTAAAAATCAATAATGGAATATACCAAAAAGGCATGAAATAGTATACTTTAAATGTGTGTATTGTATAGTATATGATTTACATCTCAATGCCAAAGCCTTGGACTGTGTGGATCACAATAAACTGTGGAAAATTCTGAAAGAGATGGGAATACCAAACCACCTGACCTGCCTCTTGAGAAATCTGTATGCAGGTCAGGAAGCAACAGTTAGAACTGGACATGGAACAACAGACTGGTTCCAAATAGGAAAAGGAGTACATCAGGGCTGTATATTGTCACCCTGCTTATTTAACTTATATGCAGAGTACATCATGAGAAACGCTGGACTGGAAGAAACACAAGCCGGAATCAAGATTGCCAGGAGAAATATCAATAACCTCAGATATGCAGATATGCACCACCCTTATGGCAGAAAGTGAAGAGGAACTAAAAAGCCTCTTGATGAAAGTGAAAGAGGAGAGTGAAAAAGTTGGCTTAAAGCTCAACATTCAGAAAACCAAGATCATGGCATCCGGTCCCATCACTTCATGGGAACTAGATGAGGAAACAGTGGAAACAGTGGCTGACTAAATTGTTTTGGGCTCCAAAATCACTGCAGATGGTGACTGCAGCCATGAAATTAAAAGACGCTTACTCCTTGGAAGAAAAGTTATGACCAACCTAGATAGCATATTCAAAAGCAGAGACATTACTTTGCTGACTAAGGTCTGTCTAGTCAAGGCTATGGTTTTTCCAGTGGTCATGTATGGATGTGAGAGTTGGACTGTGAAGAAGGCTGAGCGCTGGAGAATTGATGCTTTTGAGCTGTGGTATTGGAGAAGACTCTTGCGAGTCCCTTGGACTGCAAGGAGATCCAAACAGTCCATTCTGAAGGAGATCAGCCCTGGGATTTCTTTGGAAGGAATGATGCTAAAGCTGAAACCTCATGCGAAGAGTTGACTCATTGGAAAAGACTCTGATGCTGGGAGGGGTTGGGGGCAGGAGGAGAAGGGGACGACAGAGGATGAGATGGCTGGATGGCATCACCGACTTGATGGACATGAGTCTGAGTGAACTCCGGGAGTTGGTGATAGGATAGGGAGGCCTGGCGTGCTGCGATTCATGGGGTCACAAAGAGTTGGACACGACTGAGTGACTGAATTGACTGACTGACTGAAGGCTGTTAAAAAAGGGAAAAAAGTGGAAGCTGTGACAGATTTTATTCTCTTGGGCTCCAAAATCACTGCTGATGGTGACCGCAGCCTTGAAATTAAGAAACACTTGCTTCCTTGGAAGGAAGGAAGGACACACTTCCTTCCTTGGAAGGAAAGCTATGACACTTCCTTCCTTGGAAGGAAAGCTATGACAAACCTACACAACATATTAAAAAGCAGAGGCAAAGGTCCATGTAGTCAAAGTTATGGTTATTACAGTAGTCATGTATGGATGGACCATAAAGAAGGCTGAGAGGCTGAGTGCTGAAGAACTGATGCCTTGAACTGTAGTGCTGGAGAAGATTCCAGAGAGTTCCTTGGACTACAAGGAGATCAAACTGGTCAATCCTAAAGGAAATCAGCCCTAACTATTCATTGGAAGGATTGATGCTGAAGCTCCAATACTTTGTCCACCTGATGTAAAGAGTGGACTCATTGGAAAAGATCCTGATACTGGGAAAGACTGAAGGCAAAAGGAGAAGAGGGTGGCAGAGGATGAAGTGGTTACATAGCATCACAGACTCAATGGACATGAATGTGAGCAAACTCTGGGAGAGAGTGGAGGACAGAGGAGCCTGGCATGCTACAGTCCATGGGGTCGTGACGAGTCAGACATGACTTAGCGACTGAACAACAAAACACATTAATGGCATATTGAGTTATTGTCCGGTGTGGTTAAGAAATTGTGCCACCTTACTGCTAAAGTGAACTTTGAAATGGTGGTATATATGAACCTCCATGTATACAGTTTATCATTTAATTTTCATGCCAACTGTCATAATTAGAGAGCCTGAGACCTCCGGGCTGCTTTAGGAAGAGCTTCAAAGAGCACCTTGTTGGGATGCTTGGATCCTAGGTCTGGTCCTAGTTTTAAAGGTCATCAAACTCCACCTGTAAAGCTCACTTGTGGGAAGCAAGCTCTGGGGAATCCAGGCACTGGCTCCAGACTCCTGAGAACCAATTTGATAAACAAGCAGGCCTATTGATTGCTTTACCAATGGGGACACCCCAAGAATCCTGGGGCAGGCCTCCCCTGCCCCCAAGGCCTGGCTAGCAGAGAGGAAAGTCACCAGGTGGGGGCACAGTGTTATTTAGCTCCTTCTCTTGACCATAACACTCAGGCCCTCCCTTGGCCTGGCTTGCTTGATTATGGAATGGGAGTCAATGACTCAGAACAGATAGTAAATGAAAAGCATTATAAAATAATGAACTGGAAATACTTGATAACTTTTCTTTTCTCTAATTTGGCCTCTGATAAGGCCAAAGTTATGTTTATTTTTGTGAAATATGTATATGCTTATCGTTTAAAGGGATCAGTTGTTCTAGCATATTAGGAAAAACAGTAACCCCGCCACTCTTGTTTTTCACTTCCTAGAGAAACTCTTTCAACTCTTTTAGCAGATGCTACTTTGTCTTTGCATCTTCCTCTTCTTGATGGTTTACAGATTGGAAAACAGATGTAGAAGTCCTAAATGGAAACCCCAACTTTGATGGTTTCTCTAACACAAATGTAAATATGGCAGCATAACTCACCAAAACTAATTGGTTCATATTGCTCTACAGACTGCAAAGCACTTTCTTCTACATTATACTACCTCTTTCTAAAAAAACAAAACAAAACAACAACAAAAAGCCATATCACGGGGGAGCCTCTTGGGCTTCCGTCTATGGGGTCACACAGAGTTGGACACAACTGAAACGACTTAGCAGCAAAATACATATAACATGAAATTTAACACCGTAGATGCTTTTGAGTGTATAGTTTAGTGGCATTAATGGCATTAAGTACTTTCACATTGTTGCGCAACCATTACCACCATGTTTTCCCCCATCCTATCCTGAAACTCTGTACTCATTAAACAGTAACTCTCCATTCCCCTCCCCCAGCCACTGGTAACTGCTATTGTTTTCTCTTTATGAGTTTATTCTAGGTACCTCATATAAGTGGATTCACACCGTATTTATTCTTTTGTGTCTGGCTTGTTTCTCCTAGGGTTTCTCTAGTAGCTCAGGTGGTAAAGAATCTGCCTGCAATGCAGGAGAACTGGGTTTGATCCCTGGGTCAGGAAGACCGCCTGGAGACGGGAATGGCAACCCACTTTAGTATTCTTGCCTGGAGAATTCCATGGACAGACCATGGGATTGCAAACAGTTGGACATGACTGAGCAACTAATACTTTCACTTTATTTCACCTAGCATTCTGTTTTCAAGGCTCATCAGTGTTATAGCACGTATCAGAATTTAATTCATTTTTAGACTGAATAACATTCCATTGTATGTGTGTACAAAATTTCTTTAATCGTTTATCTGTTGATGGACTTCTGGGTTGTTTCCACCTTTGGGCTATTGTAAATAACGATGCTCCTGGAGAAGAGCATGGCAACCTACTCCAGTACTCTTTCCTGAAGAATCCCATGAACAGGGGAGCCTGGTGGGCTACAAGTCCATTGGGTCACAGGGAGTCAGACACAACTGAAGCGACTTAGCATGCACACACACAAATAATGATGCTATGAACATGGTGTACAAATATCCATTCAATTATTTTGAATATACACCTAGGATTGGAATCATTGGATCATATGGTAACTCTTGGTTTAGTTTTTTTTTTTAAGCCTACCTCTTTGTTCTGACAACAATTCTATAACAGAGCAGGTACTAAGACAACTGTCTACGTAAAGAAGACAGGACGCTTGGTGACTTGCCTAGGTATAAAAGCTTGTTGGAGCTGCAATTTGAACCTGGGTCCTCTTGCTCCAAGTCTAGGCTTCTCTCCATCATACTGTCTCCCATGGTACTGGGCTTCCTCAGCCTAAAATACCCAACTGGAAGTCCCATATAATGTTTCTTCTCCTCCAGAACATGTGAAGGACCCTTCATTAATGCAGGCTGCCACTGTCTTTTTGCAATCATCTTTAGCATTTGCCATTGGCACATGACTAATCTATTATACTTCTCAAATAAGAGCTCATCTCACTTCCATTTATATCACCTTCATGATGGGATGTGGACATCTCACCAGCACATTAGAAAAAAGGGTATATTTATAGCCAGGACATGGAAGCAACCTAGAGGTTCATCAACAGATCAATGGATAAAGAAGTAGTGGTACATATATACAACGGAATATTACTCAGCCATAAAAAAGAACGGAGGTAGATGAACCTAGACCCTGTTATACAGAGTAAAGTAAGTTAAAAAGAGAAAAGCAAGTATCATATTAACACATGTATATGGAATCTAGGATAATGGTACTGATGAACCTATTTGCAGGGAAGGAATAGATTGCAAACATAGAGAACAGACTTGTAGACACAGTGGAGGAAGGAAAGGATGGGGTGAATTGAGAGAGTAGCACTGTAGCATATATATTACCATATGTAAAACAGACAGCCAGTGGGAAGTTGCTGTATAACACAAGGAACAACCTAGAGGGGTGGGATGTGTGTGGGAGGTGGGAGGGAGATTCAAGAAGGAGGGGACATATGTATACCTATGGCTGATTCATGTAGGTGTATGGCAGAAGCCAACACAACATTGTAAAGCAATTACCCTCCAATTAAAAATAACTTTTAAAAAACTGATTAAAAAAAGAGTGTGTCTTTGCAAAGGTTCATGCCTATGTTATATTAACCCACAAGTCCCAGGGGGCCTTCCTCTGATACAAATTTTGGGCCCTCTCTGCCCAGACCAACTACTCCAACATAACTCACAGAATTGAAATAACAATTTTCAAGCAGCTGCCCTATGCCAGGAACTGCCCCAAGGGCTTTGCACATACTCTCCCATGTCCTCTATTTACAATGTCCTGAGAGACGGGAAATATATCCCTTCTCCAGATTAAAGAAACAAAGGACAAAAGACATCAAGCTCCTTGCCTGAAAGAGTGCCCAGGATTTGATGGACGCCAACACCAGGGACTCTGTTTCCCTACCCACCTACCTCCTTTCCAAGTGTATAGTATAGTCACATATAAAACATCTTAAACTAAAGTTTATGAGATTAGTGGAAACAGAGTTGTTTTGTTTTCTAAATCAGTGACCTTTTTTTCTCTTTTGCTGCCTCAAGTTCAGACTTGATTTTTCTCTGGTAGAATTTTTCTCTCATTCCCTTAGGCCTTCTACAGGACCAACCGTCCCCTGTTTGAATCCTAGTTATTTGTGCCCATTTTTAGTCCCCTTTCTTATTCAGGGTAGGAGTGGGATTCTATTGAGCCCCTATGTGCCCTGGCATTTCATAGGTGACCAAGAACTTTAGGTTTCCGGGCTAAGATCAAGTCTCTGTTTTTACCTAGCTGTCATTGATCTGTGTTGAAAGAATGAACAGATACATGGAAAATGAAGTTGATAGTCAACAATATCCTTTTGTGTCTCATCTACCAAGTCATGGCTCTTCTCATTATTCTCCACTTCAAAGTAGGAGGGGGCAGGCTATGGGAACTATCAGAGGGGAGGGAGCTAAGGAGGTGTGAAGAGGCAGATAAGATACAGTTAGAAGTTCAAGGTCAAAGTTGAAATCCTCATTCATTCACTTATTCTGTGAAAGTGTTAGTCACTCATCTGTGTCCAATTCTTTGGGACGGCATGGACTGTAACCCGCAAGACTCCTCTGTCCATGGGATTCTCCAGGCAAGAATACTGGTGTGGATTGCTGTGGCCTCCTCTATGGGGATCTTCCTGACCCAGGGATCAAATCCACATCTCTTACATCTCCTGCATGGCAGGCAGATTCTATACCATTAGTGCCACCTGGGAAGCCCATAGTAAGTATGAGCGAGTGATAGTCCTTCAGTTGTGTGACTCTTTGCAACTCCATGGACTGTAGCCTGCCAGGCTCCTCTGTGCATGGGATTCTCCAGACAAGAATACTGGAGCGGGTACCCATTCCCTTCTCCAGGTCATCTTCCTGACCCAGGGATCGAACCCAAATTTCCTGTATTGTAGGCAGATGTGGCCTCGGGCAAATCACTTAACCTTTCTGAGTTGCATTTTCTGCATTTGTGAAAAAAGAATAGCAATCTTTGCCTCAAGGGGTGATTATGAGGATTAAATGAAACCATAAGTGTGAAAAAGAGAACGCCAGCCAGCATGCAGGGGACACTAGAGGAACACTTGGAAAACAAATGAACGAAAGGGAAGTATACAGTATAGAATCTGTTTAAAGGAGTGCAGTTTTTAAAAATTTCACGCAATGCCTTTTATCTTCTGGGTCTATAAATGGCATTAAGCAGTAAATGAGGTATGTCAGTGAACAATTATGACTCACAGTGGAAATGCCAGACGTTTAAAACCTAAGAGCCAATTACTGGATCTAGCATCAAAGACACACCAAAGGACTTCAAAAAAAATTCCCATCATCTAGGATATGCCAGAGTTGCTGTGTGTGGGATAGAGCCCTTGATTGCTAATTAGATTCTGAGCAATCAGAGCAGAAAAATGTTCTTTTCCATAGCATCAAATGAGATTCCTATATCTTGTATCTGGATTGGGGCCAGTCAAGATACCACACTCTGATTTTGGTGATCTTGGCCCTCAAAGACTATAGGCAAATCCCCCAGATTTTCAGTCTCTTACTTCCTCCACTCAGGGGCAATGGTGTGTGCAGATCCCTCCCGCCTGTCCTCTGAGGCCTTGGCACTCCTCACTGCTGCTGGTGTCTCCCTTCTTCCTCTAGAAGGGGGATCCCCATTCTCCTCAACCCCACCTGAAAGCTCATGGCCTGAGGTCCACCAGGGCCTTCATCCTCCCAGCCGAGGTGCTGTCCAGATGCTGAGAGCTGGGAGCCTCTGCTGCCTCCTGAAATACCATGGGAGCTGTCCAGCCTGGGAGCTGGGCAGCATCTTGGAGCTCAGGCAACATCTGAAGAGTGCAGGGGACTCTGAGCCAAGCTAGGGTAGCCAGGAGGGCCCTTGGAGGCCACATCTATGTACCGAGGAGGAAATGGAGGCTCAGAGGGGACAAGGATTAGCTCAGGAATGTGCAGCCCTGCAGCAAAGACAGAAAACAGGTCTTTTGTACCTAAGTCCCGCACTCCTTCCATGTTGTCACACTGTGGGCTCACACCCCACCCCCATTCTACCATATTATACATTCATAGACTAATGTCTGTTGGACACACCTATCGTTAGCAACTAGGCTTACTTATACAGCTCTTTATAAAGTGTGTTTATCATTACCTCATTTAATTTTTACTACTACACTATAATTAGCTGGAGTGGTGCTGTTACCATTACCCCTGGTTTCAGAAACAGAAAGTGAAACACAGAGCTACATGCCTGGGGGACTGGAGCTGGTAGCCAAAGGGGTAGGTCTCATAAGGCTGCCTGGAAGAAAAGACAACTGAACAGGACTGGGAGGAAGGCTTTCACTAGGAGGGTGAGGCAAGGGGAAGGACCCCATGGGCAGAGGGGCCAACAGGGACAAAGGCCTGGAATTTTTCATGGCAGAGGTGTGGGGGAGACAAACAGAGACAGGGACTGACGTGGCGGGATCACGAGGGTGAGATGGCAGCTGTGGGCAAGGCAGGGGCTGGGGACTGCCTTGCAGCCACCCCCATCTCCCTTTGAGGGGAGACACCCAGTAGTCCTGGGGAGGCAGATGGTGTGGACCTCAGCCCAGTGTACTTGATAGCAGAGCTCGTCCGAGAATCTTCCCTGAGGGTCTTCCTGAGGTGGTGTGACTCACGGCTCCAACTCCACTGTAAGCTCCCCTAAGTAAGAATGCCATTTTGCTTTCGGAGTCTCCCTCCTTCCCACCCCAGGCCTGATCAGGGCGGTAGCCCATGTTAGCGATGAGAAAGGCTCAAGGGACTGGTTGCTCAAGCACAAGCCCTCAGGCCCTGGCTTTGGGACACACACATCTGCCTTCCTGTGTGTAGGCTGAGGGGAGGGGATGAAGGACGGTTGATGGAAGGGCTGTGGGAAGACAGGTCTTGTCGCTGTGCTGAACTTGCCTCTGGGTGGGGTATGACAAGGGAGTGGAGGGAACTGATGTTCACTGAACATTTACTGGGCATGTGATTCCATCCCACTTTAAATATGTTGTTTTATTTAAATCTCTCAACAACTTTCCTTTTGCGGTTGAGGAATCCTAGGCCCAAGGTGTTTGCTCTGAGATTACACACTTCCCATAAACTGCTCCCTGTGGGAATACCAAGACAGAGCTGCAAGTTGGGAGACTCCTCTGAAGTGGGGCTTTGACTTGAGGACCCCAATCAGCCTCGTTGACCTCCCTTAGACCTGCACTGCAGCCTAAACTCTCCCACCATGGGACTTCCCTGGTGGTTCAGTGGCTAAGAAACCATGCTCCCAATGCAGGCGGCCTGAATCTGATCCCTGGTCTGGGAACTAGATCCCACATGCTGCAACCAAAAGCTTGCATGCTGCAACTAAACATCCTGTGTGCTGTAATGGAGATCAAAGACCCCTCATGCCACAACCAAGACTTGACACAGCCAAGTAAATAAATAAATTCAGTCAGTTCAGTCACTCAGTCATGTCTGACTCTTTGTGACCTCATGGACTGTAGCACACCAGGCTTCCTTGTCCATCACCAACCCCCAGAACTTGCTCAAACTCATGTCCATCAAGTTGGTGATGCCATCCAACCATCTTATCCTCTGTCCTTCAATTTTTCACAGCATCAGGGTCTTTTCCAATCAGTCAGTTCTTCATCACGTGGCCAAAGTATTGGAGGTTCAGCTTCAGCATCAGTCCTTCCAATGAATATACAAGACTGATTTCCTTTAGGATGGACTGGTTTGATCTCCTTGCAGTCCAAGGGACTCTCAAGAGTCTTCTCCAACACCACAGTTCAAAAGCATCAATTCATCTGTGCTCAGCTTTCTTTATAGTCCAACTTTCACATCCATACATGACTACTGGAAAAACCACAGCTTTGACTAGATGGACCTTTGTTGGCAAAGGAATATCTCAGCTTTTTAATATTCTATCTAGGCTGGTCATAGCTTTTCTTCCAAGCTTTTAATTTCATGGCTTCAGTCACCATCTGCAGTGATTTGGGACCCCAAGAAAATAAAGTCTGTCACTGTTTCCACTGTTTCCCCATCTATTTGCCATGAAGTGATGGGACCAGATGCCATGATCTTCATTTTTTGAATGTTGAGTTTTAAACCAACTTTTTCACTCTCCTCTTTCACTTTCATCAGGAGGCTCTTTAGTTCCTCTTCGGTTTCTGCCATAAGGGTGGTGTCATCTGTATATCTGTGGTTATTGATATTTCTCCCGGCAATCTTGATTCCAGCTTGTGCTTCATCCAGCCTGGCATTTCACATTATATACTCTGCATATAAGTTAAATAAGCAGGGTAAGAGTATACAGCTTTGACGTACTCCTTTCCCAATTTGGAACCAGCCTGTTGCTCCATGTTCCGAATATTAATATAAATTAATATACATATTTAAATAAAAATAAACTCTGCCACCAGGCCTGCCTGCCTTCCCTCAGGGGTCAGATCTGCTTTGAGGTCTGATGGCTCTCCCAGCCTCCCTAGCTCCTCCCCATTTTGCACACAGGCGTTGGCCTAATAAACCTCTACACATATAAATAAGCCTCGAAAGGGCTAGGTTGGCACGGCCCCACAGCTGCTGAGTAATGAGTGGCTGGCTGGATTCAGGCCAACTCATACTCATTCCTCTGCCACCTGCTATGACACACTTACAAGTGTCCAGGATGAACCCAGAGCCGGCTGCGTGGTTTTCTTTAACCATGCACATGACAGGGCTCCTTAGCCCTCCTTCTGCTTCCTCTCACTTCCTTCTAGCGGGGCTGATTCTGCAATTGCAGGAAACTCTGAGAGCCTGCCTGCTGCTTCGCACTTTTCCCAGGGACTCCAGTGGAGGAGAAAGCCTGTGCGGGTTTATTTCCTCCTCAGAATGAATCCTCCAGTCTGTTTTACATCTGCTCCTCAGTTTCAGTTTTTATTTTGCCCAAGGTCTAAATAATTCTCTCTATAATGACAATGTTCAAAGGCTTTTGAGCTTTACATAGTCCCTGTAATCTGCAAATAAATGAAATATGAAGTAATTCTGCAGATGGAATAAACACCCTATGTAAAAAGAAGAGCAAGTTTCCTGAGCAGCTGTATAAATAGACTATTTCATAAACTGAGTCAAGTCTTATAGTCAAGAGATGGAGGGGCTCTTTACCTACAGGGATCCTGAATCTGTGGCTTATGACTCCATGGATAGTAGCCTGCACCAAGCTCCTCCATCCATGGGATTTTCAAGGCAAGAAGTACTGGAGTGGGTTGCCATTTCCATCTCCAGGGGATCTTCCCAACCCAGGGATTGAACCCAGGTCTCTCACATTGTAGACAGACGCTTACCATCTGAGCCACCAGGGAAGTCCCCCTTTCCCCCCAGTCCCAGGCTATTCAGAGTGGGTGCCATGAAAATATTTTTAGTGTGGAAAAAAAAAGTGATTATCCTTAGTGGGGTCATTTTATAAGTTCAGATTTTCTCCTGACTGGTTTTTGGAAAGTAGACTATGTTATTAGCCATCACAGCAGTAAAAATGATAAGAGGCCATTCTTCCTGCTTCCAGAAATCTAGTAAAAGATCATTGAGCCCATGCCTCAAATCTAATCAATTCTAGATGGCCCTGGCTGCTGTCTCAAGGCTCCAGGGTGAGGAAAGAAATGTGATCATGTTTAAAGACATCGGTGTTAGAAGGTGGGAGGACATCTGGACTAGAACTGCATTGTACGTGGACATCCTGAGCCCGGCCTTTTTGGGCTTATGCTCTTATCTACCCAGAGTATCACAAATACTTTTCTGCAGGGCTGCTGATTCTGACAGATGACATCAGCCCTTGATCACCCAGGCAAATTATTATCTATTCTAAGGAATCCAGCTGTGACCTAGAAGAAACAGGGGACATGGAGGAGCTGCCTGTTACCAGAATGCTGACAAACCAGAAAGGAGAGGGCACCAGGCCTGCATAATCAACGTCCAAAATCATATTCCATGGTTCCTACTCACGGACTCCCCAGGAGCCATGCTGCCCAGGCCCAATCCCCACCTGTCTTTTCTATCTCAGTCCTATCTATCCTATAAAGCCTACCTCCTCCGTGAAGCCTTCTGTGGCTGCCTCATTCCATGCTGATCTCTAGGCCCACCTCTTGGGTCCCAAAGGGCTTTGAGCTTGTTCTATGTAAAAAGTCCTCACCACTGGACCACCAGGGAATTCCCATGGAGCAGAGTACTTATTCTATGAAGTCCTGCCTTTTACAGCTACGTTTGTGTAACATTTGCCTCTATAACTCAATTGCAGCTTCTTAGAAATAGCTAGAACCTTTGCGTTCTCCTCAGCTCCAGGCATACAGTAAATAAATACTTGTTGTCTTGATTATGCGGCAAGAACTTAGTAAATGACTTGATTTGGCATACAATAGGTGCTCCATAAATGCCTATTGGTTTAGTTTATAGAAAATATTCAATAAATGCCTACTAGTTTGGTGCACAATAGCCAACAGTAGTTGGCTTGATCTAATAGGATTTTGTGGGTCTCCTCTTTGTTGAGGACTAGTTAAGCTGACTGGGATACCAGCCAACTCTAGGAAACTGGATTGAGTTTTGAAATTCAACTAGGACAAAAGAGCTCCTTGAGGTAGGCCAAAGTGAAGAGTGAGCTGGTGGGAAGAAGCCAAGCTAAGTTCTTGAGTGGGACTCAGAGTCAAGGCCTGAAGAGCCCAGGTAAAAAGGTCAGGTCCCAACAGGCATCTTCCAATAATTTCCAACAGCACCTCCCCAAGAAAGACTTCCCTGCCCACACCATCTGAAAACAGCTGTCCCCTGTCCCCTGTCCTACCCATTTCTAGTGCACTGCCCTGTTTCTTTACTGCTGAGCATTCATACTACTTGGCATTGTCAACTTCACTAGCATTCACCCCTCCCCCCCAACTTGGTATCTGTCCCACCTTCCCACTAGAAAGGAAACCCTAGAGAGATTTCCTTGTTTATCAATACTTGCCTTGTTTACCAAAATAGCCCCATGAGGGAGAATGAATACTTGTATATGCATGGTTGAGTCCCTTTGCTGTCCACCTGAAACTATCACAATATTTTTAATCAGATATACTCCATTATGAAATAAAGAGTTAAAAAAAAAACACAACCCCATTGCTAGAGGAGTGCCAGCACGTAGTAGGTACTCAATAAATATACCTTGAATGAATGACTGAGAGACTGAACTGAACTGAATGAATGACTAAATGAACTGAGAGAAACCAAAAGAAGGGAACTCAACTAGAAGTGGATTCAGGTGGATCTAGGTGGGAACAATCAAAGATGGCCTTTGGCTATAAATGCCCATGAATCTGTGTTGCTACCTTCTTGTGTGGTACTGTAGAAGCCTGAAACTGTAGTGGCCGCTTATCTTAAAGGATCAGAGAGGGTGAAAGCAGAAAAGGTCAGCCTGTCTGTTTAACTTTTGTTCTTGTCTTGTTCAGCCTCTCTGTTGTGTCCAACTCTTTGTGACCCCATGGACTGCAGCACACCAGGCTCCTCTGCCCCTCACTGTCTCTCGGAGCTTGTCCAAACTCATGTCCATTGAGTCAATGATGCCAACAAACCTCATCCTCTCCTGTCTCCTTCTCTTCCTGCCTTCAATCTTTCCCAGCATCAGGGTCTTTTCCAATGCATCAGCTCTTCACAAAAGGTGGCCAAAGTATTGGAACTTTAGCGTTAGCAACAATCCTTCTAATGAATGTTTAGGATTGATTTCCTTTAGGATTGTTAGAGGATTGAACATTTGTTCTACCTTCCAACAATAAGATTATAAAATGACTCCCTGGTCTTATTCTTGGCAAGCCCCTTAGGATTCTTTCTAGTGGATAATATGAATACATCTTACAAAGCACATCATTCTTTTTTTATTATATAAGTATTATATTTAGATTACTATTCAGCTGGATGAAGCACAAGCTAGAATCAAGATTGCTGGGAGAAATATCAATAACCTCAGATATGCAGATGACACCACCCTTAGGGCAGAAAGCGAAGAGGAACTAAAGAGCTTCTTGATGAAAATGAAAGAAGAGAGTGATAAAGTTGGCTTAAAACTCACATTCAAAAAATGAGGATCATGGAATCTGGACCCATCACTTCATGGCAAACAGATGGGGAAACAATGGAAACGGTGACAGATTTTATTTTCTTGGGCTCCAAAATCACTGCAGACAGTGACTGTAGCCATGGAATTAAAAGACGCCTGCTCCTTGGGAAAAAAGCTGTGACCAACCTAGACAGCATATTAAAAAGCAGAGACATCAGTTTGCTGACAAAGGTCCATAGAGTCAAAACTATGATTTTTCCAGTAGTCATGTATGGATGTGAGAGTTGGACCATAAAGAAGGCTGAGCAGTGAAAAGTTGATGCTTTTGAACTGTGGTGTTGGAAAAGACTCTTGAGAGTCCCTTGGACTGCAAAGAGATCCAACCAGTCCATCCTAAAGGAGATCAGTCCTGAGTGTTCATTGGAAGAACTGATGCTGAAGCTCTAATACTTTGGCCACCTGATGCAAAGAGTCAACTCATTGGAAAAGACCCTGATGCTGGGAAAGATTGAAGGCAGGAGGAGAAGGGGATGACAGAGGATGATGTAATTGGATGGCATCATCGACTTAATGGACATGAGTTCTAGCAAGCTCTGGGAGATGGTGAAGGACAGGGAATCCTGGTGTGCTGTAGTCCATGGGGTCACAAAGAGTCAGACACGACTAAGCAACTAAACAAAAACAAAATTGAGCATATGTTCATTCCCCTCCCATTCCTACTGTGGTGGCATATACTTTCCTTCCCCACTGATGTTGGGCTTTGCTGTGTGGCCTGCTTTAGCCAATGACATGTTGTTGAAATTATGTAAGCAGAGACTTTGTATATGCTATATGGTTTGGCTTGTGTCAAAGGCACTGGTGATCTGGAGGGAGAGGCAAGTCCAGAATAACTGCTGTCCCTTAAGCCAGAGTCCCAAAGTGAGGACAGGTGGAGCAGTCCTCAATCCAGCCTGCAGTGAGAAGCAGGCCCAGGTGGCCTGCAGCCTGAGACAGGGCAGCCCTGCCAAACCCCATCTCCCCATCTCCATCAGTCAAATTGCAGTTGACCTGCTGACCCGTGAGTGTGAGAATGAATCCTTGTTTTATAAGCCTACTGAGTTTTGGGACTGATCTCTTTGCAGTATGATTATGGCAATAGCTGGTAGATATATAACACATGCCCACTCTAGGAAAAGAATGAGAAGACATAAACAGGGAAAATTATAAAACATCCATGGTCCCATCACCCAGAACAGGCATTACCAGCACTGTATACAGCACTCCACTGTTTTTCTGTGTTTCACAGTAATGAGGGTCTACTGTATACATCTTTTGCTGTTTTTTTTTTTTTTCTTTTTCTTTTTCTTTTTATATATACATCTTTTGGTAACCTGCTTTTTCATACCAGTATGTCATGAGCATCTTTGTAAGGCCATATGTACTGCAGTGCTGCCTCATCACTCCTTCCAAACAACCCTCTCAGGCAGGCTCAGAGGGGCAACTTGATTTGCCCAAAGTCACACCTCTGGGAATCAGCCAAGTGAAAAGAAAGTGAAGTCGCTCAGTCGTGTCCGACTCTTTGCGACCCCATGGACACCAGGCTCCTCTGTCCATGGGATTTTCTAGGCAAGAGTACTGGAGTGGGTTGCTATTTCCTTCTCTAGGAAACTTCCCAACCCAGGGATCGAACACAGTTCTCCCACGTTGTAGATAGACGCTTTACTGTCTGAACCACCAGGGAAGTCAGAAGTAACAACAGGGTAGATACCCAGTGTTTGTCTCTTGTAAACATCTCAAGGGAATCAGCCAAGCCCTGTGCAACTCCAGGCTCAGCGCTCTTTCCTCCATGCAGGCTCTCTCTTGGGACCTCATTAGCATTTTTGGCACCTGGCAAGATCAGCTCCCTCCCAACGAGAGCAAAACGAAACTTTTGTCTTATCTGGAAGGAGAACACAAGTGTTTGGCTCCCCTGATTCACATGATCCTGGGGCTGCGGCAGAGTCCTGCTGCCAGCCTCCCATGTCTGATCCTGGGTGGTAGTGGGTTGTCATTTCCACTTTTGGGTGGACAGAGACCAGGGCAGGTGGTCGGGAAGCATTTTCTGATGGAGTCTTTAGCAGGCCAGCAGGTTTCCAGTTTCTTCTGGGGGATAAACAAAGCTCTTGGGGGGTTCTTGTCAGCAGGAATGGAGCAGAGGATAAGTCCAAATTCTGTAGAAGGGCCAGCCTGGGAGCTATTGGCACAAACCTAGGAAAATCAGGGAGACAGCCTGTGTTCCAAACTCTGCACTCCAGCTTCATCAGAAAAACTCCATGGAGGGTGAAGAAAGGAGCACAGAATGACTGAATCAGGAGTGCAGAGCCAGAACTCGGAGGTGAAAGGCCTGGCTCCTACTTGTATGGTCTCAGTTTTCTCATCTGTCAAATGGTCATGGAATTATGTGCCTACTGACCCCTTTCTCCTGCCCCCATGAAGCCGGGCTGTGGGTGAAGTCACGAATAGGAAAGGGCTGTGGAACCACAGCGGGGAGCTTGAGCTCAGAATCCTAAGGGGCAGCGTCCACCAGCCAAGCAGAGGAGACAGGGCACTGGGGTCTTCACTCAGCAAAGGGCAGCAGGGAGAGAAGGAGCCTGGATTTGGGGAGCTTAAGATGGAGAAAGGTAGATCCTACAGATTCCCTGAAAGTTTGCAGAGAGTAGGCCCAACCCTTAGCTTCTCCTGAGATCAGGGTCTTCTCTGGAGAAATATCTCTATTTGTATTTTCCTCAAGTTGATTTTCAGGCCGCAGCTGTGCAAAGAGAAGGAAAAAAGGAAGGGAAAAGAAAAGGAAAGGAAAGAAAAGAAAAGCAGCTTCCATTTTGTGGACTGGGGCCACTGTGGGGGGATGGGAAGGGGTATCTGAGGTCATCAGACGGGGCTGAGGTAGGAGATAGATAGGTTCCAGGTTGGACATTTACAATCAGCCAGCCTCCTGTTTGCATTTCCTGAGGCAAGAGATAGGTGGGCTCCAGCTGAGGAATTTACAACCGGCCAGGTTTGCTCTTCAGTTCAGTTCAGTCACTTAGTCGTGTCCGACTCTTTGCGACCCCATGAATCTCAGCTCGCCAGGCCTCTCTGTCCATCACCAACTCCCGGAGTTCACTCAGACTCACCTCTGTCTAGTCAGTGATGCCATCCAGCCATCTCATCCTCTGTTGTCCCCTTCTCCTCCTGCCCCCAATCCCTCCCAGCATCAGAGTCTTTTCCAATGAGTCAACTCTTCGCATCAGGTGGCCAAAGTACTGGAGCTTCAACTTTAGCATCATTCCTTCCAAAGAAATCCCAGGGCTGATCTCCTTCAGAATGGACTGGTTGGATCTCCTTGCAGTCCAAGGGACTCGCAAGAGTCTTCTCCAACACTACAGTTCAAAAGCATCAATTCTCCAGCGCTCAGCCTTCTTCACAGTCCAACTCTCACATCCATACGTGACCACAGGAAAAACCATAGCCTTGCCTAGACGGACCTTAGTCGGCAAAGTGATGTCTCTGCTTTTGAATATACTATCTAGGTTGGTCATAACTTTTCTTCCAAGGAGTAAACGTCTTTTAATTTCATGGCTGCAGTCACCATCTGCAGTGATTTTGGAGCCCCAAAAATAAAGTCTGACACTGTTTCCACTGTTTCCCCATCTAGTTCCCATGAAGTGATGGGACCGGATGCCATGATCTTGGTTTTCTGAATGTTGAGCTTTAAGCCAACTTTTTCACTCTCCTCTTTCACTTTCATCAAGAGGCTTTTTAGTTCCTCTTCACTTTCTGCCATAAGGGTGGTGTCATCTGCATATCTGAGAGGCAAAAACCATGTCTGAGTAAAGGATAAGGGAGACACTACACATGTGCAGAAAAGCTCCTTGGAGTAAAAAGGAGATGCTGCAAGGACATAATGAGTCTTGCTCCTCCCAGAAGCCTTCAGTTTAAGATCCATCTTGGCTGAAGGGTGTGTGCACACCTCATGGGAGGGTCCCAGGTAAGTCAAGTGTGGAAAAAGAACCAGATAATTGGCCTCAAGGAAGACAAAGACCTGGAAGAACTGACCTGTGTAAAGGCCTTACCCCTCTTTACTGTGCTCCTCCTCCCTAGGGGGGACGCCCACACCCTTTCTCTCTGGGTGTGCATCTCTGCCTTGCTTCTATCTCAACTAAATGGACTGTTTTTCTATGTGCTCTCCCACTTGTCGCTGTGCTATGTCTCTAATGATAAACTTTGTACCTGCGTTTACAGTTTCTGCAGCTGTGATAAATGCATTTTTCACTGAGGACAAAGAACCAGGGAAAGTTAGCTTCTGGCCTCTAGTCCTTGCTGGTTTGGGGGCTAGGATTCCTAGTTTTCAGGCAGGCTACACAGGTTCAATTCCTGGGTAGGGAATTAAGATCTTGCTTCATGCCACCATTCTCTGCTACCTCACCGAGATCAGGGCCGCTCTGGACTCAGACCCCAGAGATCAGAAGCCTTGGTGCAAACCCAACCTTGGTAGGGAACCCCCTGAGCACAGTGGTTCTGATGGCAATGACAGTAAGCCCCTGAGTGGGTGAGGGGCACAGATCAGCTTGTTTAGTGAAGGGCCTCCTTCCTGCCCCCTCCCTTCATCAGGTCCAGCCTTTTTATAGGATAAGGAAGAGATGGGGAGTCCAGAGGCAGACACAGTGCAGGAGGAAAAGCACCAGCTTTGGAGCCAGAGAGAACTGGAGACAAAGTCCACCTGTGTGACTTTGAGTAATTTATGGAGCCTCTCTGGGTCTCAATTTCTTCAGTAGTAAAAGAATGAAAATACTTTTAAAAATATGCATAAAATATCTCACACTGTCTGGCATGTACTAAGTAACAAGGCTTGCCCAGAGAATTAGTGGTAGAGTCAGGTCTAGAGCCCAATCCCTGAACCCACTCCATGCCCTAGCCTTGCCTCTCTGATCTCCTTGCCAGTAGCCAGGAACAGCGAGGACTGCTGCAGCCTGAGTCCACAGGGCAACTGCCAGGAATACTCTCCACCTCTGGGAGTCAGCTTACCAAGCCTGCCTCTCTCTGAGGTCTGAAGACAGTGACTTCAGTCTTCCTCTGGGCTGGGAGCAGCTCTCAACCTGCATGGGGGGCTCCCCAGGGGCAGTGCTCCTGCTAGGCCCCAGGAAGCTGTGGGGAATAAGACAACAGGAGCCTGTCCTAGTGGCTGCTCCCCAGAACCACCACCCCACAGACCCAGCTCTCAACAGCTCTGCCCTCAGAATCAGCACGAAAGAGGGCCCCTTTCAGAGAGGTCCACTGGGGACCCCAAGCCTCGGCCAAGCTTGAGAGGACCCTACATGGGCCCAAGTTACAGCTGGGGGTGACCCCACTGCCTGCTGGGAAGCCTCCTTCTACCTCTCCTACCTGTGTATAATTCTTTCATCTCTGAATGCAAGCCACTGAAAGGCATTTATCTCCTTCCTTCATTTGCCCAACCACTAGAGGATGGAGATCATCCATCTTTAGTGTGATCGCCAGCCCCTGGCACAGAGCTAGGACTCACGGAGCTCTGAACATGATATTGAGTTGAGGGGAGAGACGTTGAGTTGAATTCTTTGGGGGTTCTAATGTGTGCATGCTCAGTTGCTTCTGTCCTGTCTTTTTGTGACCCTATTGCCTGTAGCCCACTAGGCTCCTCTGTCCATGAGAGTCTCCAGACAAGAATACTGGAGGGGGTTGCCATGTCCTCCTCCAGGGGATCTTCCCTACTCAGGGACTAGGGATTCTCAAAGGTGCCCAAGTGAGTGAGGATCAAAATGAATAAGGAGGGAGTGCAAGACATTTGAGCTCTTCAAGCTATACTTTGATCCACCTGCTCATATAGATTTCAGTACTTTAAAGAAAAAGCAACATGGATGCAATTATTCAAGGAAAAGTGTATTGTTCAATGGGATTTTGTTTTTCATTATAAATATAATAAATGTTCAATGTGAAATATATTTCACAAAATATACAAAAAGTACAAAATTTACAAAAAGGAAATAAAGTTCTGCTTCATTAAGTTCTGCTTGTGTATATATGTATATAATGAACACAGACAGTGCTTATTTAGGCAAAATATGTTATGCACCTCCTGGGGCAAAAACAGGAGGGAGATTTCTGCAATTATGAATCCAGCTTCCTTTGGGTTTCGAACTGCAGACCTACAGTGGCTCCATGGGTTTGTGGCTGGGGTCAGAGGACAGGGGACATCCAGGCACTTATAGGTAAGGGAGCGACAAGTAGGGAAGACGGCCTCCCACAAAGGAGGAAAGGGAGTTCTTAGTTATTTATTTAATACCATATATGCGCCAGCCCTGCCTCCCATCCCCTTTCCTCACATCTCACCTCGTTCAGACTCTGTTGGTTGGTCCCAGCACCTTTCTGACTGACCCTGTCAACACAGTGCTCTGAGCAGACACTGCTGGTTATTACAGTTGACACCTGAGTTGCCAGACTCTTTCAGTGTATTGCCTCTTTCAGTGCTCACAGCAGCCCATTATTAAAGTGGTGTTCCCATTTTACCGTGAGGAAGTCAAGGCTCAGAGTGATTAGGTCACTTCCCCCAAAGCATCTGGGGTAAAAGTGTAGAGCCAAAATTCAAACGTAGCCTATCAGAATCCAAGCCAGAACTCCCTCATCTCTCCTCAGGCCTGGACACCTCCAGCAGCACAGTTTCCTGGGAGCTCCATGGTGCTTTGGCAAGATCCCCTTCCTTCTAGTCCTGTGTGGCTGTGGTCTAGTTGCTAAGTCGCGTCTGGCTCTTGCAACCCCATGGACTGTAACCCACCAGGCTCCTCTGCCCATGTGAATTTCCAGACAAGAGTACTGGAGTGGGTTACCCTTTCCTTCTCTAGAGGATCTTCCTGACCCAGGGATAGAACCCAAGTCTCCTGCATTTCAGACAGATTCTTTACCGACTGAGCTACCAGAGAAACCCCATTCCTGGTATCCATTCCTATATCCCTCGATTAACCCCAGGCCTAGCCCTGGGGAGTCAGGCATCTGTAAGTCATGCTCCTCACACTGAAGCTGCTAAGGAGTCTCTCCCACTCCCATCACTACTGTCTGCCCTCCTCCTACCCTGAAGGATCAGGAAGCTGTGCAGAAACCACAGACAAGCTTGGGATGGGAGGGGCAGACCTATTCCAGAGCTGCCACGTCTGTTTTCTTGACCTCTTGCCTGGCCTGGAGCCAATCAGCTTGAGAAGGTAGGGAAGGAGGCCCCGGGGAACTTTCCAGTGATACCTAGAGGGAAATACCTCAGCTTTAAAGGAAATTTCCCAAAGAAAGAGTTCATTCAAATGACTTTTATTTAGGAAAATCCATTTCCTTGCCTTTCCAGCTTCTGTGTGAAAGTGTTAGTCGCTCAGTCGTGTCTGACTCTTTGCTACCCCATGAACTGTAGCCTGCCAGGCTCCTCTGTCCCTGGGGATTTTCCAGGTAAGAATACTGGAGTGGGTTGCCGTGCCCTTTTCTAGGGAATCTTCCTGACCCAGGGACTGAACCCACATCTCCTGTGTCTCCTGCATGGTAGGCAGATTTTTTACCCGCTGAGCCATTGTTGCTGCTGCTGCTAAGCCATTAGGGAAGCCTAAAAGGCAAATGAGATATCAGGGAAAGATATTTGCATGTGACAGAAGAGGAGGTAATATCCTTTTTAATGACTTTTCAAACCCATTAGAAGGTGAGTATCCAAGTAGATAAGAGACAGAGTTGAATAGACAATTCACATAAGAAGTTACAAATTACCAATAAACATATGAATATACACTCAACCTCATATTCAATCAAACAATTTAAACTAAAGAGAGATAATATTTTTTGAATTTTCTTATTTGCTAAGATGAAAAAGTTTTTAAATGCCTAGAGTAGGCATGGATGTGCAGAAACATACTCCTGGATGGGAATATAAATTAGAATACACTTTAGAAGAGCAGATGGGCAGTTTATTGCAAAATTCTTTCTTCACTTTGACTCAGAAATGCTATCCAAGAATTTATCTGGGGAAACAATTCAAAAAGAAATCCAAGATGTAAAAGAATTTTCACAATAGTGCAGCTGTAAGAGTTAAAAACTTGGACGTTTTAATTTTAATGTTAAATATTGATAGAGTATGATAAATAACATTATGTTATGTCCAAACAACGAAGCATTTTTCAGGCATTAAAGTTTATGTCAGGAGCTCCCCTGGTGGTTCAGTGGCTAGGACTCTGTGCTCCCAAATTGGGAGACCCAAGTTCAATCCCTAGTCAGGCAATTAGATCCCACATGGTGCAACTAAAAGATTCTGTGTGCCACAACTAAGACCCGGAGTAGCCAAATAAAAAATTTTTTTAAGTTATATCAGCAAAAAGTGTTTGTTGATGTGGGAAAGTATGTGTATTATTGCATTTTAAAAATATAATAAAACATTATGACAGTGTGAGCTTATTTTTGTTATCTGTTGAAAATTCTAAAATATTCCTAGTGTCTAGATCTGAGTGGAGCTATTGTGAGGAGCTTGGGGGATTTTGTTGGCTTTTCTGTTTTCCAAATTTTCTTTCTTGAGTATCCTGACTTTTAAAATAAGAAAAATCTTCCCAATAAAAAAAAAATTAACCCAAAACTATAAAACTCCTAGAGGAAAACATAGGCAAAACTCTCTCTGACATAAATCACAGCAGGATCCTCTATGACCCACCTCCCAGAGTAATGGAAATAAAAGCAAAAATAAACAAATGGGACCTAATTAAACTTAAAAGCTTTTGCACAACGAAGAAAGCTATAAGCAAGGTCAAAAGAGAGCCTTCCGAATGGGAGAAAATAATAGCAAACGAAGCAACTGACAAAGAATCTCGAAAATATACAAGCAGCTCATGCAGCTCAATTCGAGAAAAATAAACAATCCAATCAAAAAATAGGTCAAAGAACAAAACAAACATTTCTCCAAAGACATACAGATGGCTAACACACACATGAAAAGGTGCTCAACATCACTTATTATCAGAGAAATGCAAATCAAATCCACAATGAGGTACCATTTCACGCCAGTCAGAATGGCTGCTATCAAAAAGTCTACAAACAATAAATTCTGGAGAGGGTGCTGAGAAAAGGGAACCCTCTTACACTGTTGGTGGAAATGCAAACTAGTATAGCCACAATGGAGAACAGTGTGGAGATTCCTTAAAAAACTAGAAAAGAACTGCTATACAACCCGGTATCCCACCACTGGGCATATACACCGAGGAAACCAGAATTGAAAGAGACACGTGTATCCCAATGTTGATTGAGCACTGTTTACAATAGCCAGGACACAGAAGCAACCTAGCTGTCCATTGGCAGACAAATGGATAAGAAAGTTGTGGTACATACACACAATGGAATATTACTCAGCTATTAAAAGAATGCATTTGAATCAGTTCTAATGAGATGGATAAAACTGGAGCCTATTATACAGAGTGAAGTCAGTCAGAAAGAAAAACACTAATACAGTATATTAACGTATATATATGGACTTTTATAAGATTGTAGCAATGACCCTATATGAGAGACAGCAAAAGAGAAACAGATATAAAGAACAGACTTTTGGACTCTGTGGGAGAAGGTGAGGGTGGGATGATTTGAGAGACTAGCATTGAAACATGCATAATTACCATACGTGAAATAGATCGCCAGTCCGGGTTCGATGCATGAAACAGGGCACTCAGGGCTGGTGCACTGGGATGACCCTGAGGGATGGGATGGGGAGGGAGGTGGGAGGGGGGTTCAGGATGAGGGACACATGTACACCCATGGCTGATTCATGTCAATGTATGGCAAAAACCACTACAATATTGTAAACAAATTAGCCTCCAATTAAAATAAAGTAATTAATTTTAAAAAATTAATAGAACATTTTAAGAAAAAGTCCTATTCCAGCCTCTCACACTCTTACCATTCAGGATGAATTAGCATGTAGCTGCTCAACAGTGGTCAAGAGTCCTGGGCTGGAAACGGGGGTCAGCCCAAGACTGGTCAAGGCCCTTTGCATCCCAGAGGGTCTTCAAGCCCAGGTTCTTAGGGACATAGCAAGAGCTTGGAGAGCTGGAGAAGACAAGCCTTCAGGAAGAGCAGGTACCAGCTCTGCTGCACACACTGAATGGGAACCAGCCCTGTGGCCCAAACCTGCTGACTGGAGAGGAGCTGGCTGCTGACTCATCCTATGTCTCTATAAGCCCAGGAAATTCTTTCACTGGATCTGTGGGTGCAAATTGGGATTTGAATTTCAATGAGATTTTTAAAAATTACATCTTGATTATCACTAACCTCTGTCTGAAATCTAACATCTCGTTTGATTATGAGTGCAGGCAATAAACCTCAGCAATACTAACAAGATCTGTGGTTTTGTCATGAATACAGACCATAGATATTTTCTTAGTACATTGCTATTCCTTGCAAGTGTCTCAAGATACAATTTATACTCATCATTCATTTCAAAATTCTTGCAGTTATTATGCTAGATTTTGTTATTAAAAGTTTGAATAAGGAAACATTGATTATATTACATACATTAAAAATAACTTTTGTAATCCTATATTGATATAATTGATTTCCTTTATAATCCTCTGTATTTTAGTTTACCTCTTTAAAAACATCATTCTGAAAAGGAGCCATAATCTTCACGGGACTACGAAAGGGGCTGTGCCACAGGAAATGTGATGATCCCCTGCTATAAGCCCATGGCTTTGAGACGAAAGGAAGAGAGACCCTTCTAGTCAGACTGATTCTTCCTACACCCCCTCACTGGCTCACAAAGGCATCCAGGCTTCTAATAGTTCCAACAGAACACTGTGATCTGCTACTGATTGACCTTGAACCCCTATAAAACACTTTCGTAAACAGCCCAGACTGAAGGTGAGTATCCCTCGTTCCCGGGTGACATTCTCAACAGTAAGTAAAATCAGCAATAATGATATAATTCAAGATGCTACAAATACAGGTCAGGTTCCAGAGAGTGTGTGTGTGTGTGTGTGTGTGTGTGTGTGTATCTGTCTGTCTGTCTTATCCTTGTGGGGATAAGTCCCATTTTGTAGAGGTAAAGAGTGAGGTCCAAAGAGATAAAGTGACATGCCCAATTCTCATTCAGTAAGTAGCAGAGCTGGGATTTGAACCTAAAATTTTGAATCCATATCCAGCAGCCCTCTAGTTCTTTTGCTCTCATCTCACTCTACCCATACCTTGGGATTCATGACTATAGCAAATGTAAGCTCTGGCTTTGTCTTGGCCTTTCCAAGGTTGAAGCCCTGCCTCTACTTTAAATTCAAAGAACATTCTAGAGTTGGTCTTCATCTGTGTCAGAAATTCCATCTGTGGAGTCTAATACCTTCTATTTTTCCCAGCCAGCCTCTCTTCTCTCGTTTCTTTGGGGAACTGCTTCTTCCCATTCCACATGTCCCAGAGAAATTGTCCATCTTAATGCCCCACAGCCAAGGATGGGCGTCTGACCCAAGCTTGGCCAATCAGATGATCTCTCTGGGGAATCTTGTGCAGCGGGACTAACTGATGGGAAACTGATGACCATTCCGAGGCCAGCACCCTAAACCACTGAGCTCCAGATCACCCCTGTGCTCTCTGGTTCCGATTCTTCTCAAGGCTGATTTCATTATTTTCTTTTGCTTTAATTACACAGTAAACTCCCAATGCCTTTTCCCCTTTAAGTTAGCATGAGGACTGGAAAAGGTTAGTTTTCATTCCAATCCCAAAAAAAGGCAATGCCAAAGAATGCTCAAACTACCGCATAATTGCATTCATCTCATACTCTAGTAAAGTAATGCTTAAAATTCTCCAAGACAGGCTTTGGCAATACATGAACCGTGAACTTCCAGATGTTCAAGCTGGTTTTAGAAAAGGCAGAGGAACCAGAGATCAAATTGCCAACATCCTCTGGATCATGGAAAAAGCAAGAGAGTTCCAGAAAATTTCTGCCTAATTGACTATGCCAAAGCCTTTGACTGTGTGGATCACAATAAACTGTGGAAAATTCTGAAAGAGATGGGAATACCAGACCACCTGACCTGCCTCTTGAGAAACCTGTATGCAGGTCAGGAAGCAACAGTTAGAACTGGACATGGAACAACAGACTGGTTCCAAATAGGAAAAGGAGTACATCAAGGCTGTATATTGTCACCCTGCTTATTTAACTTATATGCAGAGCACATCATGAGAAATGCTTGGCTGGAGGAAGCATAAGCTGGAATCAAGATTGCAGGGAGAAATATTAATAACCTCAGATATGCAGATGACACCACCCTTATGGCAGAAAGTGAAGAAGAACTAAAGAGCCTCTTGATGAAAGTGAAAGAGGAGAGTGAAAAAGATGGCTTAAAATTCAACATTCAAAAAATGAAGATCATGGCATCCAGTCCCATCACTTCATGGCAAATAGACAGAGAAACAATGGAAACAGTGACAGACTTTATTTTTGGGGGCTCCAAAATCACTGCAGATGGTGATTGCAGCCATGGAATTAAAAGATGCTTACTCCTTGGAAGGAAAGTTATGACCAACCTAGACAGTATATAAAAAGCAGAGACATTACTTTGCTGACAAAGGTCCATCTGGTCAAAGATAAGGTTTTTCAAGTAGTCATGTATGAATGTGAGACTTGGGCTATAAAGAAAGTTGAGTGCTGAAGAATTGATGTTTTTGAACTGTGGTGTTGGAGAAGACTCTTGAGAGTCGCTTAACTGCAAGGAGATCAAGCCAGTCAATCCTAAAGAAAGTCAGTACTAAATGTTCATTGGAAGGACTGATGCTGAAACTCCAATACACTGTCCCCCTGATGCAAAGAACTGACTCATTGGAAAAAGCCCTGATACTGGGAAAGATTGAAGGTGGGAGGAGAAGGGGATGACAGAGGATGAGATGGTTAGATGGCATCACCAACTTGATGGACATGAGTTTGAGCACGCTCTGGAAATTGGTGATGGACAGGGAAGCCAGGAGTGCTGCGGTCCATGGGGTCACAAAGAGTTGGACACAACTGAATGACTGAACTGAACAGAACCCCAATATTCACTGCAGCACTATTTTCAGTAGCTAGGACATGGAAGCAACCTAGATGTCCATCAACAGATGAATGGACAAGGAAGTTATGGTACATACACACAGTGGAATATTTCTCAGCGATAAAAATGAATGCATTTGAGTCAGTTCTAATGAGGTAGATGAACCTAGAGCCTATTATACAGACTGAAGTAAGAAAGAGAAAGACAAATACTGTATATTAACGCATCTATATGAAATCTAGAAAGATGATACTGATGATTCTACATACATGGCAACAAGGAGACACAGATCTAAGGAACAGACTTTTGGACTCAGTGGGAGAAGGAGAGGATGGGATGATTTGAGAGAATATCATTGAAACATATACATTACTATATGTAAAGTAGATAACCAGTGTGAGTTTGATGCAGGGCACCCAAAGCCAGTGCTCTGGGACAACCTAAAGGGGTGGCTGGAGAGGGAGGAGGGAGTGGGGTTCAGGATGGAGGGGACATGTGTATACCTCAGGCCGATTCATATTGATGTATGGCAAAAACCATCACAATATTGCAATTATACTCCAATTAAAATGAATAAAATTTTTAAAAAGACTCAACTTTTACAATCAAAACAAAAATCTTCATTTACAAGAAAATACTCATTTCCGCTATAAAGCACCCACAGAAACTTGTCTGTTACTTGCGGATGATTTCACAACATTCGGATAATGGTTTACATACTTGGATCTTTCTTGCTCACTAGACTATAATCCCCTTGAGGATCAGAAGCACAATCTTTTTTGGCATTGAGTTCCTCCAGTGCTTGCTCACAGCAGGCACCTGATAAATGTTTGCTGAATTAAAATGGAAAGTGGAGGACTTCCCTGGCAGTCTGGCAGTAAACAGCCTGTGCTTCCAATGCAGGGGACACAGATTCAACCCCTGATTGGGGAACTAAGATTCCTACATGCCTTCCGGAGTGGTCAAGAAAACAATAAAATGGAAAATGGCAATGAAGGGCTACTAGGCTGCTGTTTTGCTCTCAGTGTGATAGGGAGGGCGTGGAATGTGCTGCATTGCCAAGATCCCCAGTGCATGGCTCTCCTGGCCCACAAAATGCTACAGGACAAAAGCATTTTAGAGCCAATTAAAATTGCTCAGCTCCCAGCTGACACCAAAGGAAAGTGACTTAATGTACTAATTCACAAGACCAAGACCAAGTGAAGTCCCTCAGTCGTGTCTGACTCTTTGCGACCCCGTGGACTGTAGCCTACCATACTCCTCCATCCATGGGATTTTCCAGGCAAGAGTACTGGAGTGGGTTGCCATTTCCTTCTCCAGGGGATCTTCTGGACCAGGGATCAAACCTGGGTCTCCTGCATTGTAGGCAGACGCTTTACCATCTGAGCCACAAGGGAAGTCCTGTACTAATTCACAGTAGGGTGTTAATGGTATGCTCAGGATTGCTTGGTATGAACTTAAGTGGCAGAACTGGCTGGGAAAGCAATGCAGCAATGTCTAGGAAGTTGAAGATATTCACACCCTTGGGCCTATAAATTCCATGTCTGAGAAAATACACTAGAGACACATCCATACATGAGTAGAAGGAGACGTCATAACCCAGAACGTACACTGTAGCAGTATTTGTAATAATAAAAAGCATCCATCAACAGGAGAAAGGCTGAATTGTGGTTAAATTCAGGTAATGGAACATTATAAAGAAATTGATATCAATGAACGAGAGCCACATATATCCATATAAAATAAGTTAACCCCAAAATATAAGATTGAATTTAAAAAAACAAATTGCAAAAGGAAATATATGATACTACACCAAAAAGTTGAGAAATCTGCAAAACAATATAATGTTTATGGATACATAAATATGTTAGCAAAAGCATACAGCTATGTATGGATTGATATACACTATATTCATGACAGTGGTTCCTATGGGGAAGGTGGGAGGGTGAGGAGGGGGTTTGGGAGGGTCCACAAGAGGCCTTAACTGTATCTGCAATTTTTTTTTTAATGGAAGAGGAAATCATCTGGGGTAAATATGATAATAGTAAGATGTGATTGAACTGGGTGGTAAGTATATAACTCTTCATTTTATTTTCCTTTTTTATGTGCTGCTGCTGCTGCTGCTAAGTCGCTTCAGTCATGTCCAAGACTCTGTGTGACCCCACAGACGGCAGCCTACCAGGCTCCCCTGTCCCTGGGATTCTCCAGGCAAGAACACTGGAGTGGGTTGCCATTTCCTTCTCCAATGCATGAAAGTGAAAAGGGAAAGTGTAGTCACTCAGTCGTGTCCAACTCTTCGCGACCCCATGGACTGCAGCCTACCAGGCTCCTCCATCCATGGGATTTTCCAGGCAAGAGTACTGGAGTGGGGTGCCATCACCTTCTCCTAATAATAAAAAATAAATTTAATTTATAAAAAGAAAGAAAATGAGTCCTCATCAAATGATGCAGAATTAACCCACTACATACTGTGCTGCATGGGACTGAACCGAGGCTCTTGAAAGTGAAAGCACCCAGTCCTAACCACTGGATCACCAGGAAATGCTATGCTCCATTTTAACTTAAGACAGAAGACAGATAACAAGTCTTCTCATTATTTTGAATTAAATCTCTTAATTGCTGCCTAAAGCAAGGCCTAAAGGGTATGGACATTTAAACTTGCTGAGCTTCAGTTTAATCATTTGCAAAGTGGAAATAATAATGAAGCCTTTGTAGGTTTCAGTTCAGTTCAGTTCAGTCGCTCAGTTGTGACTGACTCTGAGACCCCATGAACTGCAGCACGCCAGGCCTCCCTGTCCATCACCAACTCGTGGAGTCCACCCAACCCATGTCCATCTAGTTGGTGATGCCATCCAACCATCTCATCCTCTGTCGTCCCCTTCTTCTCCTGCCCTCAATTTTTCCCAGCATCAGGGTCTTTTCCAATGAGTCAGCTCTTCGCATCAGGTGGCCAAAGGATTGGAGTTTCAGCTTCAACATCAGTCCTTGCAATGAACACCCAGGACTCATCTCCTTTAGGATGGACTGCTTGGATCTCCTTGCAGTCCAAGGGACTCTCAAGAGTCTTCTCCAACACCACAGTTTAAAAACATCAATTTTTGGTGCTCAGCTTTCTTTATAGTCCACTCTCACATCCATACATGACTACTGGAAAAAGCATAGTCTTGACTAGAGGGACCTTTGTTGGCAAAGTAATGTCTCTGCTTTTGAATATGCTGTCTAGGTTGGTCATAACTTTCCTTCCAAGGAGTAAACATCTTTTAATTTCATGGCTGTAGTCACTATCTGCAGTGATTTTGGAGCACAGAAAAATAAAGTTAGCCACTGTTTCCACTGTTTCCCCATTTACTTGCCATGAAGTGATGGGACCGGATGCCATGATCTTAGTTTTCTGAATGTAGGTTTATTGGGGATTAAATGAAATAACAATGCAAAATGCATAGCACACAGTATGGGTAAATAAACATTTACTATTATCCTTCTGATCCTACCCAGGCCACAAGCTAGGATATATCATCCTAATCTATTTGAGGTCTTAGCTCATTATTATTTTTTTAATTGTGGTAAAATATACATAATGCTTGAGCTTCCATGGTAGCTCAGCTGGTAAAGAATCCGCCTGAGAAGCAGGAGACCCCAGTTTGATTCCTGGGTCTGGAAGATCTGCTGGAAAAGGGATAGGCTGCCCACTTCAGTTTTTCTGGGCTTCCCTTGTGACTCAGCTGGTAAAGAATCTGCCTGTAATACGGGAGACCTGGGTTGGATCCCTTCTCTGTTGGGAGGATCCCCTCAAGAAGGGAACAGCTACTCACTCCAGTATTCTGGCCAGGAGAATACTGGCCTGTACAGTCCATGGGGTCACAAAGAGTTGGACACAACTGAGCGGGTTCCACTTTCACACATAATATTTACCTTTTTAACCATTTTTAAGTGTATTTCAGTGGCATTAAGTACATTCACATTGTTATGCAACCATTACCAACATCCATCTCCACAACTTTTTTATCATTTTAATTGAAATGAAAAATGGGAATGAAGACCCACTAGGCTGCTGTTTTGCTCTTGGTGTGGTGGTGGGGAGGGGAGGTGGACTCGTCAGCAGTGCCAAGGTCTCCTGTCTGAAACTCTGTACCCATTAAATAGTACCCCCTTTCCTCCTGGTAACTACTATTGTACTTTGTCTCTATGAATTTGACTATTCTAGGAACCTCATATAGGTGGAATCATACCTTTGTCTTTCTGTTTCTGGGCTATTTCGCTTAGCATAACATTTTCAAGGTTCATTTATGCATCAGAATTCCATTCCTTTTTAGGCTGAATCATATTTCATTGTATGTATTTATTACATTGTTTACCCATTTGGGTTGTTTCCACTATTTGGCTATTGTGAATAATGCTGTGCCTTAATTAGCTTTATAACCAAAATGTACATAGCACTTTCAAAGTACAAAGCATATCAATTTACATGGGATAATTTGATGCAGACAGAGTAGATTTCCTTATCACATTTTATTGAGAGTCAGACAGGTCACATGACCGGCTCAAGGTCGAACAGCTCATAGAACTTGAACTTAATTCTCATAAAATAGAGGCTGTGCTCAACATCTAAGATTCTATGATTCTGTTAGTGACCTTTACCTCTTTAAAATAAGTTGTTTGTGGTAAATTTCAGGCCTCATGGTAAGCTCAACTTCGAAGTTTCTTATGACTATGGCCTGTGTCTTCCTGTATCTTGTGTTTGACAGGCAGAGGAGGGTGGATGTTTGGTAAACATTTGACAAGAGTCTGTCAACCACTTGGGCTTGCAAGGACCTGCCTTTGAGGCCACCAGTCAGACAGCTGCCAGTCACACCCAGATCCATGTGGCCACAGGAAGTGTTGTCCCTCCACTCTTGCCAGAGTCAGGTCCCTGGGCTCCTACCATCCTCTGAAATGGGCTCCTGGATTTTTCTCTAAAATCTTGGATTTATGGCTCTGCTCGCAGTGTATCCATTGACTGAGGGGCTTGGGAAAGAAGAAGGCTTCTGCTTCCTCTTGGGAAGGCATTGGAAATCCTGCCCATTCTCTAGACCTAATTCAAGTCCCCTTCCTTCTTTCAGCCTTTCCTGCCCCCAACTAGACTTTCTCTACTTCTCCCCCTTCCCCTCAATAAGACCTGCTGAAGCTGCTCCTGATGACCTTCCACTCCCCACCAAAATCTCTCTCTTAATAGCTTTATGAAATGCAATTTATATAAATTCGCTCATTTTACATGTACAATTCAATGGGTTTTAGTGTATTCAATGATATGTGTAATCATGACCACAGTCGTGATTTTACATTTTTGCCACAGCAAAGAGAAACACTGCACACTTTAGCTATCACTCGCCCCATCCCACTCACTCCCCACAGGCCATAAGCCATCACTTTTTTGTCTCTACAGATTTGTCTATCCTGCTTATTTCATATAAGCAGAATCATATAACCTGTGATCTTTTGTGCCTAACTTTCTTTACTTAGCATCACTTTTCCAAGTTCACCCATGTTGCGAAAATCTCTTTCATGCATGTGAATGTGTCTTCTTTCTTGGGCTACACTGTAACACCTTGAGGTCAGGGCCACCATGTTGCTTTTCTCCTGCTCCCAAACCAGTACCCAGGACAGTGTTAAGCACTCAAACCCAGTCTCTTCTGGGACTTTGGGGGAATTGCTTTAGGGGGCTGATTTTGTTGTCCTCTGTGGGCCATGACAGTGAGTGGGCAAGGGGACACTTCAAATCTACACCGGGTTTGCCAGAAATAGGGTCTTTAGCATCCAAGACACTAGTTACCTCCTGACCCACAACCTTTAATGGCTCATTGTGGCTTCAATGGCTTCAATAAAGCCCCAAACAGGATTGACCTAAAATTCTTGTTGTTCAGTCGCTAAGTCATGTCTGACTCTTTGCAACCCCATGGACTGCAGCATGCAGTCTTCCTCATCCTTCACCAACTCCCAGAGCTTGCTCAAACTCATGTCCATCGAGTCGGTGGTGCCATCCAACTATCTCATCCTCTGTCATCCCCTTCTCCTGCCTTCAATCTTTCCCAGCATCGGGGTCTTTTCCAGTGAGTCAGTTCTTTGCATCAGGTGGTCAAAGTATTGGAGCTTCAGCTTCAGTATCAGTTTTTGCAGTGAATGTTCAGGATTGATTTCCTTTAGGATTGACTGGTTTGATCTCCTTGCAGTCCAAGGAACTCTCAAGAGTCTTCTTCAGCAACACAGTTTGAAAGCATCAATTCTTGGCCTGGCTTTAAAACTTTCTGGGAGGGTGAGAGTCCTAGTTTTATATCGTGTCTAATCACCTTTCAGTCACAGGAGATTTTCCCCTTTGCTCAAGGAGCCTCTGCTCAGCCTGCTCCTCTCCCTGGAATACCCTTCCCCCTCGCTCCCTGTGTCTTGTTGGAGACCTACCAGATGGCAAGAAAGTTTGGCCCAGCAGAAAGTATAGTTGCCTGGGTTTGATTCCTGACTCAGTTGTTTAGTAGCTGACACCTTAGACAAGTTTTTAAATTTCTTTGTGTCTCTGCATCCTTCTCCATAAAGCGAAGCTACCAGTAGCTACGTCACATGGCTTTTACCAAGCCCTGGAGCTGACATATGTGAAGTGCTCACTGGTAGGTACACAGTGGTTTTAACTCCTCCCCTGTCAGATGTGAGCTCCTCTAAGGAAACATCTAAGCTGCCCTTATTTAAAAAAATTTTTTTTTTGAAATATGTGTCTGCTGCTGCTATGTTGCTTCAGTTGTGTCTGACTCTGCATGACCCCATAGATGGCAGCCTACCAGGCTCCCCCATCCCTGGGATTCTCCAGGCAAGAACACTGGAGTGGGTTGCCATTTCCTTCTCCAATGCGTGAAAGTGAAAAGTGAAAGTGAAGTCGATCAGTCGTGTCCGACTCTTAGTGACCCCATGGTCTGCAGCCTAACAGGCTCCTCCATCCATGGGATTTTCCCGGCAAGAGTACTGGAGTGGGGTGTCATTGCCTTCTCCGGAAATATGTGTCTAAAAATATCCAAATCATAAGTATATGGTTTGATTTAATTTTCAAAATCAGAACACATCTGTGTAATCAGCCCCAGATCAATCCCCCAAAGTCCTCTCAAGTTCCTTCTGGTCACCACCATCTCCTCCCTGACTTCTGACACCACAGATGAGGGTAGTCTGTTTGGGGCTTTATATAAATGGGATCCAACATCATGTTTACCCTTACTTTTCAGGCGCCGCCCCCACCTCCAGCTGGCAGAGAACCCTTCTAAGCCTCAGCCTGAAGTGTGACACAGTCTGTCTGTGGGCTCCCAGAGACAGGGGTGGAACCTTATTTTCCTTCTGACTCTCAGGGCTGCTCATAGGGTTAATCGGACAGAGAAGGCAGGAGGTCCAAGTTTTTTGGTGGATATTTCTGGGCCCCATTTGTGCTGAGAAAAAACAAGTCTTTACTCAGTGGTAATGCAACCCCCCCACCCAACCCAGCTGCTCTGGTTTCCCAAAGGATGGATCCCCCTTTTCTCTCTTTCTTTGACCCCTGCTCCACTTCCTTCCCTTGGAGGATTTCCTTCCTCTTGGGCCCGGCCTCATTAACCCTCATTAACCTCCTTTGAGGGCCAGGCCCTGGGCAGGGGGCCCTGGGAAAGCTGCCCCCAGCTGTTTTCCATGACACTGGGGCCAGCCTGGGCATTCTGCTCTGAGGTTGGTTCAAGTATCGGGTTGAGGGGAGAAGGCCTCCAAGAAGGTGCACAGTCAGGCCCTGTACTTGCCAGCTCTAGGGTCAGCTCTTGTCATCCAGAAAGCCACAGAACCAGGGGCAGATCCTTGCAGGGCTTCCTCTGACCACCTGTCCACACGAGGCCCCAGGAGGTGGAGCCTCCCCCTCCCCAACAGAACCTGGGATTAATGCCAACAGCAGAGACCTTCTAAACCTGCTGAAAACTCTGGAGTGTTAGGTTGTATTTATAGACATTGCCTTAATTTGTTATCATGTTTGTTTTAAGTTTTAACTTTGAAGGTTCATTAAACCATTGCTTTATTCCTTCTCTTTTTTTCTCTCTCCCTTTCCGTCCCTTCCCTCATCCTCCTTCCTCCTTCCTCCTCCTTTTTCTCTCCTTTTGGTCCCATTCCATAGTGCATCCCTACATTTTACTCCTAGCCTCCTCCACCATCCCCACCACACAAAGAAGTCTAGAGCTAGCAAAGACCTCAAAAATCCAGCTATTTTATAGACAGGGAGACTAAGGTGGAGAGAAGAGAGACCTGCTCGAGAACTAGGTGTAGGGGCCAAGCCAAAGCAGAGCTCAGATCTCCATGTAGTTCAAGCAGCTATGAGTGGTAGAGAAACAGCACCTCATCTTCTCACCAGCTGAGTGATCTTGGGTAGCTCTCTTAAACTCTCTGAGCCTAGAGTCCTCATGTGTGAAATGATAATATCCACTTCAGTGGGTTCATGTGATATGAGCATTTCCTTCAAAAACTATAAAGATGGTGAGGGGTGGTGGCCAGGCAGAACTCTGGCCTTTTCCTCTTTTTAGAAATTTCATCTGCAAGGTATATTGGGAACACTGTGAATGTTTTTTCCTCTTATATCTTTTAACTTTTATTAATGGTCTTGATTATTACATAGAAGTTTATAATTTGAATGTAGTCAACTGTGTCAATCCTTTTGTGTTTTGCCTAAGGTTAAAATCGAGAAACATTTAATAAATGACAGATTCCCCAGACAAATCACAGTAAAGGAAGGATGAATAGACCTTAAAATGGCGGGGGGGGGGGAATCCCATAAATTCTCTCAAAATAAAAGAAATGCTGAGATGCCATCTTTTACATTATCAGATTAGCAAAAATCCTAAAGCTTGGCAACACATTGTATTGGGTAAGCTGATGAGAAGCAAGTACTCTTATACTTTCCTGAGTGATAGTTGCTCAGTCGTGTTCTACTCTTTGCAACCCCATGGACTACACAGTCCATACAGTTCTCCAGAATACTGGACTGGGTAACTGTTCCCTTCTCCATGGGATCTTCCCAACCCAGGGACTGAACCCACATCTCCCACATTGCAGGCAGATTCTTTACCCTCTGAGCCACCAGGGAAGCCCAAGAATACTGGAGTGGGTAGCCTATCTCTTCTTCAGGGGATCTTCCAGACACAGGAATCAAACAGGGTCTCCTCCATTCCAGGCAGATTCTTAAAAAGCTGAGCAACCAGGGAAGCCCAAACACACTATTGACAGTGGTGATTTTGAACCCACACTCCCGAAGAGACTGAAGCCTAAATCCAGGGCCTTAGACTACTTGGCAACCACATACTTTAATGGGAGAAGCATAAATTGGTACAACCCTTACAGAGGGCAATTTTGCAGTATTTGTAAAAATTTTTAATGTACAGACCATTTGATCTAGCCCTTCTACTTCTAGTAACATATCCTCAGATATTACACGCTTGAAATGACCTATGCACAAGGTTATTCATTACAGCCTTGGTTGCAACAGCAAAGGAAACAACCTAAATATCATCATTATTGTTCAGTTGCTAAGTCGTGTCCGACTCTTTTGTGGCCCCATGGATTGCAGCCTGCCAGGCTCCTCTGTCCATGAGATTTCTCTGGCAAGAATACTGAAGAAGGTTGAAATTTCCTACTCCAGGGGATCTTCCTGATCCAGGTATCCAACCCACATGTCCTGCATATTAGCATCTGTTACTTAATCTCAAATAACTGTAGTGAAGCTGGAATTCAACAGCTCCAGTTAGGGAACTGATACAAATCTGTTTAATTCATATAGCAGACTATTATACAACCTGTTCCAGCAACACAAGACTCTACACATGGACATCACCAGATGGTCAACACTGAAATCAGATTGATTATATTCCTTGCAGCCAAAGATGGAGACGCTCTATACAGCCAGCAAAAACAAGACTGGGAGCTGACTGTGGCTTAGATCATGAACTCCTTATTGCCAAATTCAGACTGAAATTGAAGAAAGCAGGGAAAACCACTAGACAATTCAAGTATGACCTAAATCAAATCCCTTACGATTATACAGTGGAAGTGGGAAATAGATCTAAGGGACTAGATCTGATAGAGTGCCTGATGAACTATGGATGGAGATTCCTGACATTATACAGGAGACAGGGATCAAGACCATCCCCAAGAAAAAGAAATGAAAAGCAAAATGGCTGTCTGAGGAGGCCTTACAAATAGCTGTGAAAAGAAGAGAAGTGGAAAACCAAAGGAGAAAAGGAAAGATATACCCATTTGAATGCAGAGATCCAAAGAATAGCAAGAAGGGATAAGAAAGCCTTCTTCAGTGATCAGTGCAAAGAAATAGAGGAAAACAGTAGAATGGGAAAGACTAGAGATCTCTTCAAGAAAATCAGAGATACAAAAGGAACATTTCATGCAAAGATGGTCTCAATAAAGGACAAAAATGGTATGGACCTAACAGAAGCAGAAGATATTAAGAAGAGGTGGCAAGAATACACAGAAGAACTGTACAAAAAAGATCTTCATGACCCAGATAACCACAATGGTATGATCACTAGACATCTAGAGCCACACATCCTGGAATGTGAAGTCAAGTGGGCCTTAGAAAGCATCACTACAAACAAAGCTAGTGGAGGTGATGGAGTTCCAGTGGAGCTATTTCAAATCCTGAAAGATGATGCTGTGAAAGTGCTGCACTCAATATGCCAGCAAATTTTGAAAACTCGGCAGTGGCCACAGGACTGGAAAAGATCCATTTTCATTCCAATCCCAAAGAAAGGCAATGCCAAAGAATGTTCAAACTATTGCACAATTGCACTCATCTCACATGCTAGTAAAGTAATGCTCAAAATTCTCCAAGCCAGGCTTCAGCAATACATGAACCATGAACTTCCAGATATTCAAGCTGGATTTAGAAAACCAGAGGAACCAGAGATCAAATTGCCAACATTTGCTGGATCGTCAAAAAAGGAAGAGAGTTCAAGAAAAACATCTATTTCTGCTTTATTGACTATGCCAAACCTTTGACTGTGTGGATCACAATAAACTGTGGAAAATTCTTAAACAGATGTGCATACCAGATCACCTGACCTGCCTCTTGAAAAATCTGTATGCAGGTGAGGAAGCAACAGTTAGAACTGGACATGGAACAACAGACTGGTTCCAAACAGGAAAAGGAGTACATCAAGGCTGTATATTGTCACCCTGCTTATTTAACTTCTATGCAGAGTACATCATGAGAAACGCTGGGCTGGAAGAAGCACAAGCTGGAATCCAGATTGCCGGGAGAAATATCAATAATCTCAGATATGCAGATGACACCACCCTTATGGCAGAAAGTGAAGAACTAAAGAGCCTCTTGATGAAAGTGAAAGAGGAGAGTGAAAAAGTTGACTTAAAGCTCAACATTCAGAAAACGAAGATCATGGCATCCGGTCCCATCACTTCATGGCAAATAGATGGGGAAACAATGGAAACTGTGGCTGACTGTTTTTTTGGGGGCTCCAAAATCACTGCAGATGGTGATTGCAGCCATGTAATTAAAAGATGCTTATTCCTTAGAAGGAAAATTATGACCAACCTAGGCAGCATATTAAAAAGCAGAGACATTACTTTGTCAACAAAGGTCTGTCTAGTCAAGGCTATGGTTTTTTCAGTAGTCATATATGTATGTGAGAGTTGGACTATAAAGAAAGCTGAGTGCCAAAGAAGTGATGCTTTTGAACTGTGGTGTTGGAGAAGACTCTTGAGAGTCCCTTGGACTGCAAGGAGATCCAAGCAGTCCATCCTAAAGGAGATGAGTCCTGAGTGTTCACTGGAAGGACTGATTTTGAAGCTGAAACTCCAATACTTTGGCCACCTGATGGGAAGAACTGACTCATTTGAAAAGACACTTTAGTTGGGAAAGATTGAAGGCGGGAGGAGAAGGGGACGACAGAGGATGAGATAGTTGGATGGCATCACCGACTCAATGGATATGGGTTTGGGGAAACTCTGGGAGTTGGTGATGGACAGGGAGGCCTGGTGTGCTGCAGTCCATGGGGTCACAAAGAGTTGGATATGACTGAGTGACTGAACTGACACAACTATAATGAATAAGAAAGCTTTTTATGAGCTGATATGGAAAAAATTCTCTATATTATTATGTGAAAAAAAAGCAAGGTGCCAAATAGTATATATTATAAGCAATACTTTCACCTCTAAAGGCAACCAGACTTCAATGTTGCAGAAGGAGGTTACTGTGGCTGGGACACTGGGCAGATGCTACCGCATCTAAAGAGTACGTGAAAGTGTATGGCCAGTGGTTTGGCATCATCATACATTGGGAGGTTAAGAACCCAACTTCCAAAGCAGAGATTACCAGAGCCACATCTCCCCAAAGCCAAGAGACTGAGCAACATTTGGAAAGAACCCAATACAGCCATCAGAAGCATCATGTTATTTTAGCTTCTGTTGAGTCAAATGAGAAAGATTACTTGAAAAGAATTTTTTTTGACAAACTTGTACAAATTAAGGATGCCATGAAAGTGTTCATCATTAACACCGACAAAAGACAAAATAAGTGACATTCACAAACCTGGTGAACTAGAGTATGAGATAGTCGTGGAATGACAATTTGAGATTGGCCATCAAAAATCAAATGAAGTTTTACAGTAAGGATTGTGGCTGAGATATTTGTATTCCTATTAAATCAACAGCTATTTCTTGTTAATATTTTTACTTATGATTAACTTGTCTAGCATTTGCTAGACAACAAGGAACATATAATTTACTTTGTTACTTTAATTAAAATCTATTCCTTCTGCTTCTTTTGTTGCATGTATACATGGCATATCTTATCTGTATGTTAGCAAATAAAATATGACTTAGATACAGTCATTTTATTGCTTTAAATGGCAATAGTCTTATTTAATAGAAGACTGCAAATACTTTTTCTTGTAAAATTTATGATTAGACGTATGTGTATGCTTAGAAGCTCAGTCATATCTGACTCTTTGCAACCCTTTGAACTGTAGCCCACCAGGCTCCTCTGTCCATGGGATTTCTCAGGCAAGAATATTGGAGTGGGTTGCCATTTCCTCTTCCTGAGCCAGATTGAACCTGTGTTTCCTGCACTGCAGGCAGATTCTTTACCTGCTGGGCCATTAGGCATAAAATTTTGAAATTGTATACGACAAACTAAAAATCATTTAGTAAAAAGATAATGCAACCATTGTGTAAAAAGGGAAAGAGAATATATATCATATGATATATAAGAATATATATCTTATTTCTTATGATATATGTGTGCTCTTACATATGATCTTATATAGAGATGTTACATACATAACATTATATACACATGTATAATCTCTAAATAGATTCACAAGTTACTAATAATAGTGAATACTTGCTGGGGAGTAGAGGATTTTTCTCTATATATCGTCCATACTTTAAAATTTTTGAACCATGAGAATTCAAATTTACCAATTCAGAAAACCAAAAAACATAACTTTCAAGTAATGGAAGATTCCAGGAACTCAATCAAGAGTATCAAACCAGATTCTCAGGGATTGGACCTGTATTTTCAAAGGTTCCCAGGAACCTCTTAGGGGAATCCTGGTCGATCACAGAAGATCCCCAAGAACTGAGCCTTACAGCCAAGAATCAAGGGCCTGCGGCCTACACTGCGCCACCTGGTGGTCTTAGTCAGACACGATTCCAAGCATCCTTCGGAAAAGATCTCTGGGGATGCTCTGCAGATGCGGATGAGGATACGGGGTAACAGCACTCTGTGCCCACAGGCTGGGCAAGGGCGGCTCCACTGGGCATATAGTCAGCCTCCAGGACTAGTTTTCTGGGTCCTGGTTTGGAATAAGGCACAGCTTTCAGAGTTCCATGGCCTCTGCGTCCCAAGGAGCCACCCAGAGGCAGCCTGCAGGAGCACAGAGCATATGGATTTTAAAGTTAGACCTGGGTTCAAACCCTGGCTCCACCACCTACTAGCCTTGCTATCTCTCTCTCTCTGTTTTGGTTGCACTGTGCGGCATGCAGGATGTTAATTCCCCAACCAGCTATGGAACCTTCTATCTTACAGTAAAAGTGAGGAGTCTAAACCACTGGACTGCCAGGGAATCCCACTAGCTTTGTTATCGCATATGGATTAATCTCTCAGGGCCTCAGTTTTCTCTTCTATCAAATGGGTACTGGTACAAGTCAGATAGCATCTACATGCACATCTAGAACAATGCCTGCACGTAGCAAGAACTTGATACTAATAAATGTTAATTATCTTCCCTTCAGTTACTTCTTGATAAATTTACTCTCCTGCCCCAAAGAGAGTAGCCTGGCTCTTAGGAGCTTTCTGTGGCCACAGAACTGGAGGGCTCAGCGCTGGAATGACTGAGAAGTCTGTATGCTTCCAGTACTTTAAACATTCCCTCTCTCCTTTGAGCTTCTTGCTTCCTTGACTGTTGTTGTTCAGTCACTAAGTTGTTTCCAGCTGTTTTGTGAGCTCGTGGACTGTAGCCTGCCAGGCTCTTCTGCCCATGGAATTCTCCAGGCAAGGATACTGGGGTGGGTTGCCATCTCCTTTGACAGGAGATCTTTCTGGCCCAAGGGCTGAACCTAAGTCTCCTGCATTGGCGGGTAGATACTTTACCCCTGAGCCACCTCTTCTTAACTACTAAAGAGTAAATTCCAGGCTTAGCTGAGGCAGTGAGGGAGCTCAGAAAGTGGCTAATGCTTCCACAGGCAGGGTCAGATCCAGGTCCAGTCACCCCCTGGGGTATGGTGGCCTTGGTGCTCCATGGAGCACTTCTTCTAGCCAGGGAGCAAAGCCCAGCCCCTGCCCTCAGGAAATGCATAGGTCTGGAGGAGAGCTGAATACAGCCAAAATCACAGTGAATGTGCAGGGCCTTAAGGGAATTCAGAGAGGCACTGATGGAGTTACTAAGTTGACCACTTGCTCTTTGGGGTTATGACACTGTTTCCAGAAGCTTCTGATTAAATGCAACTAAAGAGCCCATTAACCTTTCACCCTCTAATTCAGACATGCATCTCAGCTTCCCTGCTCAGTCTTCTCAAAGATGGCAGAACCCAGCAAAGAGAAGACACCAGGCTGAAAATGTCCTATTTGAAGCTGTGAGCAGCAATGTCCAGAGAACAGGGTAAAGCAGCCTGAATGGGTAACACCTGGGTTCAAAGCTGTCTGGCAGTTGAAAGACACCACCCTGGCCGGAGTGAGAGCCTCACAAGAGAAAAGGGGACATACTGAGGTCACCGGTATCCACCTTGGCTGTGCTCTGTACCCATGGCAGTAATGGGCCTCCAAGAAGTCAGATGCCAGGAGAGTAAAATCCTGATCTTAAGTGTCACATGACTCACAGGTGAGGAAACTGAGGACCAGCAAGCAGAGGAACTTGGCCCATCCCACGGGAATTAATGACCTGGAGCTTGAGCATTCTTCTCCTCCTTATTCTGGGGTCCAAAGCATTAGGACTTCAGAGCCAGATAAAACTGGACTGGAACCTAAACTCTCCTGTTAGTCTATGCTTAGCTATGCAGTCTTAGAAAAGTCATTTGCCTCTCTGAGCCTCGGTCTTCCTCATCTGTAAAATGAAACCAATACCTCTTTTTCAGGATTGTTGTGAAGATTGAAGATAATATATGCAAGTCATCTGGCACATTGCAGGCACATGACAAATGGGACCACTATTATCATTACTTCTCTAACTCAAACTGCCCCCAGCACAGACAGGTGGGAAGAGGCTGGGCTGGCTTTGTGCTTGCTGATGGTCATGTGATGGTGTGGGTTTCTGGTTGAGTGGAAATCAAATTGTACCCTGTGACTGGGCAGTGAGGTTTCCTAACTAACCCCAGCTTGTGGAGTGTACCCACCACAGTGCTGAGAGGCCTGGGAGGCATGGCCTCTCATTCACTTTAAGGCACCTGCCAACCGCAGATTTAACCAGAGTGGGTGTCAGGGGCAGATGCACTCCAAAGAGTCTCCACGTTTCTCTTTTGCTCCAGTTTCCTCATTTATGTATTTGTTCTTATTCTTTTACTGTATGACATCAAGAAAAGGCATGACTGTTGGAGCAGCAACCACTTTTTGAGCATGATATACTGGGCACCTACCCCATTAGCTCTTCTTTTTGTAAGCAGGTGACTCTTTTGTATATTTTTCAAAGTACTTATTTTCTTAATAAGTAAATAAGGGTCTTAGTTGTACACTTGGAATCTTTTAGTTCAGCATTCGAACTCTTAGTTGTGGCATGTGGGGTCTAGCTCCCTGACCAGGGATCAAACCTGGGCTCCCTGCATTGACAGCACAGTCTTAGCCCCTGGACCACCAGGGAAGTTCCTACCCTATTAGCTTTCACACATTTGTTCACTCAATTTCATCCTCATAGCACCGCTTCAAGGAATATAGCATTATTCCCATTTTATAAGAGGCAAAACTGAGGTTCAATTTCTTGCTGAAAGTCACTCAACCAAGCTGGGATGAGCTGAGATTCAAACCTGGAGGCCTGGCCTAACTCCCAATCCAGTATTTTCACACCTGAGATAGCAAACCTGCCCAGGTTTGAAGTTCTTTTCAGGGAAGAGGGGTAGATATGAGAAAGGACTGTAGATTTTGGAGGCTGCATCAGGCCTGGCTCCTGGGCAGGTGTGGGTGCATGTTGGGAGAGACCCATTCAAACTCCAGAGTTTGCTCAGGAGGCAACCGTGAACGTGTGGAGGGCACTCTAGCAGTGGAACTAGGCGAAGAGCACCGTCCAGCAGGAAAGGCTAAGAGCTTGAGGGAGACATCAGTCTCAGGTCAAAACAAATGTCCTAATCGCTCCCAGTCTGCATTACTGGTCCATGAATGAACACGAGGACCAGCAAGACACATGCAGAGGTTCCTTGAGATCTTCAGAAAAAACTGACCCACTTTTCTGAGCCATGGGTAACCTTTCTATCCGATGTTTCCACCTCAGGTCCCTGTTTTTAAAACTCAGCTGTAGGGATTTAATGCGATCCCTATCAAATTGCCCATGACATTTTTCACAGAACTAGAACAAATCCTAAAATTTATATGGAACCATAAAAAAGACTCAGAGTTGCCTCAGAAAAGCAATTCAGAGGAAAAAGAACAAAGCAGGGGGCATAACTCTCCTAGACTACAAAGCTACATCCATCAAAACAGCATGGCATTGGCACAAAAGACAGACATATGAATCATTGGAGCAGAATAGAGTCCAGAAATGGACCCACACACCTACTGTCAATTAAGCTTCGACAAATGAGGCAAGAGTATATAATGGGTAAAAGTCTCATCGGCAGGCTATACTGGGAAAATTGGAGAGCTGCACATAAGTCAGTGAAGTTAGAACACATCCTCATACCATGCACAAAAGTAAACTCAAAATGGCTTGAAGACTTACATGTAAGATGTGACATCATAAAACTCCTAGAAGAGAACACAGGCAAAGCACTCTGACATAAATCATACCAATGTTTTCTTAGGTCAGTCTCCCAAGGCAATAGAAATAAAAGCAAAAATAAACAAATGGGGCTGAATCAAACTTATAAGCTATTGTCAGCAAAAGAAACCATCAACATGCAATGAAAAGACATCTACAGAGTGGGAGAAAATATTTGCAAATGATACAACTAACAAGGGCTTAATTTCCAAGATATACAAACAGCTCATACAACTCAACAACCAAAAACAAACAACCCAACTGAAAAATGGGCAGAAGGCCTAAATACATATTTCTCCAAAGACATACAGATGACCAACAGGCACATGAAAGGCACCTAATATTGCTAATTATTAGAGAAATGCAAATCAAAACTATAATAAAGTACCACCTCACAACAGTCAGAACGGCCGTCATTAATCAGTCTACAAATACAAATGCTGGAGAGGGTGTGGAGAAAAGGAAACCCTCTTACGCTATTGGTAGAAACAAAAGCTGGTACAGTGACTATGGAAAACAGTGTAGGGGTTCCTCAAAAAGCTAAAACTAGAGCTGCCATATTATCCACTCCTGGGCATCTATCCAAAAAAGACTAATTGAAAAAGATACATGCACCCCAATGTTCATAGCAGCGCTATTTACAACAGCCAAGACATGGAAACAACCCAAATGTCCGTCAACAGATGAATGGATTAAAAAAAAATGTGGTATGTATATACAATGGGATACAACTCAGCCATACAAAAGAACGAAGTGATGCTATTTTGCAGCAACATGGGTGCAACTAGAGATTATCATATGAAGTGAAGTAAGTCCAAAAGAGAAAGACAAATACCATATGATTTCACTCCCATGTGGAATCTAAAATATAACACCAGCAAACCTGTCTAGGTAACAGAAACAGACCACAGACAGAGAACGACTTGCAGTTGCCGAGGGGGATGGGAGTAGGGGAGGGAGAGACTGGGAGTTCGGGACTAGCAAGTGGAACTATTACACAGAGAATGGGTAAAGAACAAGGCCTTACTCTAAAGCACAGGAAACTATACTCACCATCTGTGATAAGCCATAGTGGAAAATAATGCAAAAAAGAATGTGTATATATATATATGTACATGTATGTGAATCACTTTACTATACAACAGAAATTAACACCACATCCTAAATCTACTACACTTTGATTAAAAAAAAAATCCAACTGTAGGAAAAGAGGGCTGCAATTCCTCACCCCCACCCCCAGAGGCCCCTGGCCAAACTGGTGAGAACGGAGTTGAGATCAGACTAGTGCAGTAACAGGCACCACAGCCGCTCCCTCGACTCCTGACCCAGAAGAGTCAGCCAGGCGCCCAAGCCAGGGCACTGGGTATTTTCAGCCTCCAGCAGCATCAGCAGTGGCCTGGAGGCCCCAGCCATATTGTATTTCCTGTGACCGAGGCACCTGGCCAGCAACATGACCTAGGGGAGCCAGCCTTGTGCCCTTGCCGGACCAGGGCCCTGTCTCCCTTTCTGCTGGCCTCTGGAGCCAGAGGGGGCAGAGGCCTGGGAGACAGGTTCCTGGTACATGGGCACCAAATGGTAGCAAGAGGAACTGGCAGCTTCAGTTACCACCAAAGTGCTCAAGAATGGGCTTTGGGCCTCTCAGCAACCCCACCCTCAGTATTCACTCTGGAAGCATCCTGAGCAGTGCTTCCTTCTGGGCACTGTTTAGGGGGGGAGGGTGGTGGATAAACCATCCCCGTTTGCCCTAGATGCCCCTGGTTTTAGCACTGAAAGCCCTGAATCCCATGGTTGTTGATGGTCCCTACCTTCCTCCAGCTGGAACTCCTCTCTGAATGCAGAAACTGAAGCCCAGGAAAGGGAAGTCCCTGGCTCAGGTTCATGAAAAGATAGAGGTGAGGGGCTGGCACTGGAAACCAAATCCGCCTCTCTTCCTGCCCCCTTCCCAGGGCAGGTGGCCTCCTGGCCCCCACTCAGGTGGTTTGAATAGCCCTTCAAGGCTCTCTCTCCTTCAGACTCCACCCACCTCACCTGGCTCTCAGGGTTGTTTTCCTAAGCAGTGCATCAGAATCACCTGGAGGCCCTGGGCGAGCGGTCGGTGAGGCCCCACCCTCAGAGTTTCCGATTCAGCAGGTCTGGGCGGGGCTTGGTAATCCGCATTTCTAACAAGATGATGCTGCGGGCCAGGGAACACCCTTCGAGAATCACTGATGTAAACCTCAGTTCTGATAAAGTCTCACAAAACCTCTGAGCCTCTCCATGGCCCATTGAATAAAGACCCAGGCCTGGATTTAAATCCCTCTGTGATTCATCCCCCATCTCCCCCGCATCTTCCCGCCATACGAGGCTGCTACCCTGCCAGGCTACCCCATATCCTCAGGAGATGCTCTGCTCTCTCCTGCCTCTGTGTCTTCTCTCAAGCTTCTCCTGGCCTGGCCTCCACAGCCCCTCCACATACACCAGCCCCCTTATCCTTTAAGCCTATTTCCAGTGTCACCTCCTCTGGATGCCTCTTAGGCCCCCCATCAGTCAGGATGAAGGACTCATTCCCTCAGCTTGCAGCTTAGCCCCTATTTCATCCTGCCCTGTGTAACAGCTGTTCTTGTCACTGGTCTGTGGATACCTTAAGGACACAGATGAAAAATCATCTTTATCTACATATTTGTTAAATGGATGGGACCCCCAGAAGATAGAACCAGGACACCATTTGGAACTTCAGAGAGGCAGATTTGAACTTACCCTGAGAAAATCTTGTAACAGCGTGAATAGTTTGACACCAGTTCTTGAGGGTCCTGCCTGGAGATCGTGAACTCCTGGGCTTGTGGTCATCTTCAGTGAGGTTGGATGGGCATTTACAGTCGTGAAGTCCCTGATTAGGCAGTACCGACCACTCAACCTCCTTCTCAGGCCCCTCTCTCCACAGGAGAAGCGGATGCCCACTAAACTCACTGCCCTGAAGTCCAGACCCGTCCAGACCCACAAAGTCTCACAGGTCCACCGGACCTTGCCAGAAGTGAGGGATGGTAGAGAGACATGATGGTTGTAAGTGGCCTTCACAGTCTAAATACAAGAAGTGGCCAGTGGTGAGGGCCCTGCTTCGAGCCGGTCCCCCTCCTGCCTTTGAATACCACCTCCTCAGAAGGACCAGGGCTTCCCTGGTGGCTTGGCGGTAAAGAATCTGCTTGCAATGCAGGAGACTTGGGTTCGATCCCTGGGTTGGGAAGATCCGGGAGTAGGAGATGGCAATCTGCTCCAGTATACTTGCCTGGAGAATTCTGTGGACAGCAGAGCCTGGTGGGCTACAGTCCACGGGGGGAGGGACTTAGCACGTGCACACGTACAGAAGAACCAGCCCCTCCCTGATGCACCCATACCCCTTTGCCTCACCTCACCCACCTGTGCCTGCAGCCTCATGGACAGGAGGCACCCTATTTCTGGATATCTACAGGTTCACCCCCAGTCTGGGCTCCCAGGAAACAGTGCCCAGCTCCACGCCAGGCCTGTGTCAATTCTCAGAAGGTGTGTTTACTTCCCATGCCCTGCCAGGTACACCCTACAAAGACCTTTTTGCCCTTCTTCATCTGCTCTTGGAAAAGAACCTATGAAATCATTTCCAATCAAGAAGTCAGTAACGGAGGCTTCCCGTCCCTGCCAACCCAGGGGAAATTTTACTGTTTATATCAGACAGGCTTGAAAGACTCACTTGATTGCATCGTGGCTAGGAATACTATTGAGGTGTTCTTTGTTTATTTGTTGGTTGGGTGGACTGGGGAGGGAAGAGAAGGATTTCCCAGAGTCCAGACTCGTGGCCTGGGGGGACCTTCCAGGGTTAGCACTAGGAGTTTGGTGAGGTCTGGAGTTTGTATCGGTCAGGACCATCTGCCCTGGCTTCCTCCTCCATCAGGAAGTGGTCATCAATCAGTTGCAAAGCTGGCAGCTTGGTTATTGGAAGAGCCTGAGAAAGCCGTGACCCAGGGTACCTAGTTGGGGAACACCCAAGTCTCAGCTCGCCTCCTGCCAACCTCTAGGTCTTCTGAGCATTCTCATTTCCGCTCCTTCCTGGGGCTGGCTGAGGTCAGGACCTTCTGGGAGAATGCAGGGTCAGCCAACTCGTCTGAAATTTCCCCTCTGTGTGTGTGAAAGGAGATACATCCAACTGTGGACACACAGAGCCCACATCCTTATGACTCAGCAGACGTGGCTGTCCTCAACTCTGTCCCCTGGAATGGCAAATAGACCAGCCTTGGAGGTCTGACAGCATTAGGACAGAGGCTACAAAGCCTGGGGCAGAGGCACTTCACCCTGAGTCCTTTTTGACCACACCCAGACACCCAGATCCACCCATACAGAGACAGGTGCACACCCAGACACCCAGTCAGATACACACACACACACACACACACACACACACACAGAAACAGGTGCACACCGAGACACCCAGTCAGATACACACACACACACACACACAGAAACAGGTGCACACCGAGACACCCAGTCAGATAAACACACACACACACACACACAGAAACAGGTGCACACCGAGACACCCAGTCACACACACACACACACACACACACAGAAACAAAGGGAACACTCAGATACACCCAGAGATGCATACACATACATCCAAATATCCCAGAGACAGATGTACACACGCAGATACCTTGAAACACCCAGAACACACACACACACACTCTTCCCAAACACTCAGCCAGAGTTCGATATGTTATCTACGCTTGACCTTGAACACCTCCTCCAATCCCAACAGGTGGCCGCTGGCTCTCCAGCAGGGCCCTCTGGGTCTCTGACCTGGAATCAGGGTTACGATGTCTAGAGGTGGGGAAAAATGGTAAACTCTTAATTCATCACACGACCAACTCAACACCCAGAGAAGTTTTATTCCTTCGTTTGGTGACTTACCAAAGTTCACCCATGGGAAGGCGTTGTTGTTGCTGTCGTTCAGTCGCTAAGTTGTGTCTGACTCCCTGTGACCCCAGGGACTGCAGCATGCCAGCTCCTCTGTCCTCCACTATCTCCCAGAGTCTGCTCAAATTCATGTTCATTGAGTCAGTGATACTGTCTAACCATCTCACCCTCTGCTGCCCTCTTCTCCTTTTGCCTTCAATCTTTCCCATTATCGGGGGAAGACATAAGGATGAACAAACAGAACGCTAACCACTACTTTCTTTCCCCTCATCTTAGCAGAAGCTTACTCATCCTTATGGCCAGACGAACATCTGACTTGCAGTAGGCCTGCTACTGCTAAGCCACTTCAGTCATGTCCGACTCTGTGCGACCCCATAGACAGCAGCCCACCAGGCTCCCCCGTCCCTGGGATTCTCCAGGCAAGAACACTGGAGTGGGTTGCCATTTCCTTCTCCAGTGCATGAAAGTGAAAAGTGAAAGTGAAGTCGCTTAGTCATGTCCAACTCTTAGCGACCCCATGGACTGCATGCAGCCTACCAGGCTCCTCCATCCATGGGATTTTCCAGGCAAGACTACTGGAGTGGGCTGCCATTGCCTTCTCCGTGTAGTAGGTCTGTTCGGCACCAATTTGTATTAAACCAGTATGCTCTATGGGACAGAATGTGGGGAGCGGGTGGCTGCTGGGTGCCTGGTTCTCAGGGCTCTGTTTTGGCTTCTTGCCAGTGTGAGGTCCTGCAGCTTTCCTTGCCATCTTGGATCAACCAAGGAAAAACAAGCTATTCATTAGTTCAGTCCATAAATACTTATGAACACCCACAGGCAGTATACACGGAACAGCAAACAGACAGACCATACTGCTCTCCTAGACCTTCGGCCCACAGGAGGAGGCAGACATCAAAAGCTCAGATAATTCTTAAAGAATATACTTGTTATAGGCTGAATTGTGTCTTCCACCTCCCCTACAAACTCATATGTCCTAACCCCCAGGACCTCAGAATGGGACTGTATTTGGATGTAGGGCCTTCAGGTGGCGCCAGTGGTAAAGAACCTGTCTGCCAATGCAAGAGACTTGCCATGCAGGTTGGGAAGATCCCCTGGAGAAGGAAATGGCAACCCGCTCCAGTATTCTTACCTGGAGAATCCCATGGACAGAGAAGCCCGGCACGCTAGAGTCCGTGGGGTTGCAAAGAGTCAGACACCACTGAAGTGGCTGAGCATGCACGCATGCCTTCAAAGAGGTGATCAAGGTAAACTGACCCAGGAGGGTGGGCCCTAACCAAGACGACTGGTGGCCTTACAAGAAGGGGAAATACCGACACACAGAGACAGGGGACGCTTGTGCCCAGAGGAACAACCGTGTGAAGAGAAAGGGCAGCTGTCTGCAGTCTGAGGACAGAGGCCCCACAGGAAACCAACCCTGCTGACACCTTGATATGGGACTTCCAGCCTCTCAAGCTGAGAGAAAAGAAATTTCTGTTGTTTAAACCACCCAGGCTACTATCTTGTAATGGCCACCCTAGCAAGTTAAAACAGCATCAAAAATAACAAAACGAGTAAACAAAGTGGGGATCAAATAGTCTGAGTCCCGCGTTTACTTCTTCAAAGAGTCGTTATGCCCTTTGAGGTGAGCTACAAGCCTTGGCTGAAAAGGCAAAGCAGCAGCAGCCCTCACTCTCAGCACCCTGCCTCCAGCAGCGCTCTGTTCCTGCCTCCGGCCCCCCTGGCAGGCACCCTCCAGCGGGGTGGGCAGAAGGTGGCCAGCCGAGAGCCTTGGGCCTACATGCAGGAGCCCTTCCTGCTTCCTCTTCTGTTTAAGAAACCACTGCCGAGTGTGTGTGCAGGACCAGGCATCACACAGGGGCGTCGGGGCAGAAGAGGTGAGCGGGAGGCGAGCAGGACCCCAGGACCCACCACCCGGAGTCCAGGGCACCGGTGCTGAGTTCCACTGTCGCCATGGGTGTTCTGCTCTTAGGTTTCTCAGAGCTGCTCCTTATGCCAATGGTCTCAGAGTGCAACGAAGTTATGTAAATAATAAGTCCCTATGTTTACCAAGTTCTTCAAAATTGTCAAACCTCCCTTACAAAATGGGTCTCAATGAGGCATTCATGACAAATAACATTGATATAATTATCACCAGTGCACAGATGAGAAAACAGAGGCCCAGAAATGGTGAAAGACAAGGCCAAGATCCAAAAGCTGAAAAGTGTCAGGGAATTAACCCAGGCCTTTCAGTTAAGAGGGGCTTCCCTAGTGGCTCAGAGTGTAAAGAATCTGCCTATAATGCAGGAGACCTGGGTTCAACCCCTGGGTCAGGAAGATCTCTTATGGAAGGCAATGGCTACTCACTCCAGTATTCTTGCCTGAGGAATTCCATGGACAGAGAAGCCTGGCGAGCTACTGTCCATGGGGTCACAAAGAGTTGGACATGACTGAGTGACTAACACTTTTGGTTAAGTTAACAAAGGAAATTGAGGGAAGACACAGGACTGGATTGCCTCTTCTCAATTCAAAATGAGCAGGGGAATGGCCCAGATGGCTTTTCAAACCCTGTCCAGCCTCTGGCATTAAGCTCAGAGAGACAGGAAGGCACCAGAGCGTGAGTTGGCAACAATGTAGCTGGGCTCAGAAGATGTCCTCAGACCACAATCTTTAGGCATACTCCAAGGGAAGGGATTGGCTGGGGACACAGGAGGGATATTCTGCTTCTTCTCTTTAAAATGGAAATATAATAATTCAGCCAAAGCATTCACACGGGGTGGCACAATGACCTTGGATCACGGTAAAAGGACACAGAGCAATGCCTGGCATCAAGTCTTGAGGGCAAAGGCACATTCAGGGATGTTGCCACGCAGCCTCCTATGCGTTGCCAATCCTCCCATCATTGCCAATCAGCCCACTATGGCATCTCACGACTGTTGTCCAGTTGTTAAGTCATGTCCGACTCTTTGGGAACCCATGGACTGTGGCATGCCATGCATCCCCGTTCCTCACTATCTCCCAGAGTTTGCCCAAGTTCATGTCCGTTGAATTGGTGATGTCATCCAACCATTTCATCCTCTGTTGCCCTCTTTTCCGTTTTTCCTTTTTCAGTCTATCCCAGCATCAGTCTTTTCCAATGAGTTGGCTGTTACCATCAGGTGGCCAAAATATTGGAGGTTCAGCTTCATGACCATTTGGGCTGATTTTTTTCTCCTCAACTTCTCCCTTTATTATTATTAAAGTACCAACCATTTAATTTAATTTTTAAGGATTTTTTGGCCATACTGTGAGGCATGTGGGATCTCGGTTCTCCAACCAGGGATCAAACCTACATCCCTTGCATTGGAGGGACAGGGTCTTTACCACTGGACCACCAGGGAAATCCCTCTCCCTTTATTATTTTAATATAACATTTCATGAAAAAATGTAGATAATTCCTGTGTAATTGATAAGGCAAAGTAATAAAATGAAGTCCTGTGAGCCCATCATGAATTTCTCCAGAACTTCTCTGCCAACAGCTTAGCACCACTGCTGACCTCTTTCCCATCTCGGCTGTCAGAGGTAAGCTTCATCTTGAATTTTGTGTGTAATTATTGCCTTGCCTTTAAAATACTGTTTTATCACATTGGCATGTACTCCCAAACAAAGTATAGTGCAGATTTTGAGCTTTATAAAAACAGTATCATGCTGTCTCTGGTTCTCTGGGATGTTTTGTTCACTTAACACTGCCTCCCCAGGAAAAGTAGAGAAGGATGTAGAATTGGAGATAGGCAAAACTGGGCTGGAATCCAGATTCCAAGTGCTGCAGCTATTCCATCGCATGCAAATTTCTTAACTCCTTTGAGTCTCAGCTTCCTCATCTATAGAAATGGAGCTCTCCTTTATCTTACAAAGAGTAAAAAAAAATGTTAAAATGTTGTATATAAGTGCTCCTACTGCAGAACAGGTTTTTAAAAAAATTATTGTGAGCTTTTCTTTCTTTCTTTCTTTTTGGGTGTGTTTCTAGCTCAGTGGTAAAGGATCACTGATCTGTAGATCAGTGTGGGAGGAAATGCTCAAAAAAATTATTTCTCCCCAGATAATATAATCAACTATTTTTTTTTAGAGTAAGAACTGGGAACACAAACTTTATTCAAAAAGTAAAGACATTACTAAAACATATATTTCGGCTATATATTTATGACTTGCTAATGGACAGAGGGGAAGAGAAAGAGGGAACTAGTAGGAAAAAGGTTGAAAACAGAAACTATTAATGAGAGGTCACGAACTGTGTTTCTGATTTTTGAAATGTGAATTAACCATTGTTTATAGTTCTTCAGCTGATCCAATACCAAAGCCTATTAAGGTCTCCTTAGAATGGGACCTTCTTAGCAGACCACCAAGGGACAATTATTCTTTGGGGTGCAGCAACAGTGAACCGAACAACATCAGGATGACATCGACTGGCGCACCAGATGAAAAGTGCTATAAGCCCGTGCCAGATGAACTTCCTTTCACCATCCCAGTGCTCAGTTAAGGTATTTTTGTATCTACCTACCTACTTTCCTTTCATAAAGATTCTGTGCTTCATTTCTTCTGATATGGCCTTCATCTCCTTCCAAAATAAGGTTATCAGCAAATGAAAAGGCTAGTGGAAAAGGCAAATGAAATCTAAGATCCGGAGTCAGGAAAACCAGTGAGATTGACATTAAAATGCAGAGCGCTGAAATATTTATAGGTGTCTTTGTGAAATATTAATGCAGCATCTTGCAGACACAGGGACAGGGTACCCTCAGACTCTTTGAAGACTGCCTTTTAACTGAGCACAGCTCTCAGAAATGTCTCTAGAAATGTTCCATCTGCCACAGGGCATGCTGTGGTCTCTTGAAGTATCAACTGGTCGGTGAAGCCTTCTTCAGAATGCAGCCAGCACACCCGATTCCCCTGGGCCAGCTGCTCCACCCCTCCTCACACCTGGAGGGCACCAGCCTTCTGCTGGCCCAGAGGCCACAGGGACCAGACCCCCGGATGGGACTGGCACAGGCGTTTGGCTTCGGACTACTGGGTATCCAAGTCATCCTCAAAGGATGTGCATATTCTCAAAGGCCCCCATCTGCCTCAGGAAACCCAGCGAGTGCCACTGAACCCCAGAGAGCTGGTGTGGGTGGAGGGGGTGGGGGAGGACTCTGGCAACAGGGCTTTATATAACCTGGATGGGAAGGAGGTGGGAGGAGCAGCCTATGGGCAGGATGGAGGCCTGGATTCCCAGGACTTACAGAATGTTGACCCCTGTAGGGGAGGTATCACCTCCGTGTTATTAATTGTTCTAACCCCCCACCTAGAACAGTCCCAGGCATACAGAGTGAGTCCAAAAACAACAGTTCACTGACTGACTTTCAGCCCATGGAGGCTGGCTACCAAGCTGTTCCTACTCAGGGGCAATGCCCTTTGAAAAGAAGCAAGTGTGACCATTTCGTCTATTTCAAAGAGATGAACGACAAAACAGGCAACAAACAGTAAAGAACAGATGAGAGCGTGTTTAAGATGACGTAAAGCAAAGGGTCCATCCATTTCCTGAAAAGTCTCCCACGGTTCATCACGTTGTAGAAATGAGCACTGTACTAGGAATCAGGAAGTCTGGGCTTTCATCAGGCACTTTCACAAATTTGCTGTGTGAAGCAGAACTAGTCACTTCCTCTCAGGTTCTGTGTCCTCCTCTTCAGTACAATGCAGTGTTTGGGCCAGACAAGTTCCAAAAGGCTTGCCCTTTGGTCCCGATTGGAGACTCAAGACTGGATTTGTGAAAGCCACTCCCTCCTCTTCTTCCTAGCAGGTGGGCAGTCTGTCCCCACTACCACATTATTACTTCTCGGGAGCTCCCGGGAGCCCTTGTTCTAGAGCACTCCCTGCTGATCTGTGTGTCCAGCCACAGCCAGGACCAAGGGGCCCCGAACACAGTCAGTGGTTCTTGGCCTTGGCTGTCCTCCAGGGGCTAGAGGGAGGCACAGAGCTGGATCCTCCTGAGAACTGGGGTGTCTAGGAACAACAGGGCAACAGCAGAGCTTTCTTCAACAAGCCTGCAGGTCACTCCATTTCTGGCCGGAAGCTTTTCTGAAATCGGACTGACTTTCTGATCCTGTGGAGCCATTTTGCCCCGGATCCATCCACTGGATGAGGGCTGCTCTGTCCATGCTTTCATACAACGTTCTTGAAAGCTGTTGCTGACAGCAGGAAAGGATGGCCTCCTCTTCCCCTAGCCCTTCCCTGTCTGCCTTTCTTTTCTGTCCCTCTCTGCATCCTGGCGCACTGCCCCTCACTCACCTTCCGGAATGTCTCTCCTTTTCTTCCACCTCTCCCATGTACTTTCCCAGTCTTGCTGCCTCACCTTACCTCTCCCCATGTACTTTCCCAGCCTCATCTTGACCCCCTTTTGCTTCCAGCTTGGGTTTATGCTCAGCACCACCATTCTTTTGGCCTAGAAAGCGGGGCCCAAACTCCGGTGTGGCTAAGCTTCTCAGCCATATTCATTCAAGGTCCAGGCAATCCATCTCTTTCTCCTCTCCTTTCTCCCTGTAGGTCCTCCTTTGACCTTCTTCAATCAATCCTCAGAAAGGCCCCTGCACCTATCTTGGCCATCACTGGGCAGGTGGATTAGTTCTCTAGAGCTGCCTTCACAAAGCAGCACAGTCTGGGTAGCTTAAACAACAGAAACTGACTTCCTCACAGTTCCAGAGGCCAGAAGTCTGAGATCAAGGTCTTGGCATGGTTGGTTTTCCTGAGGCCTCTCTCCTCAGCTTGCAGACGGCCGCCTTCTCACTGTCTCTTCATACATTCTTCCTCTGATCTCTCTTCTTATAAGGGCGCCAGTCATATTGGATCTGGGGCCACCTCAATGACCTCATTTTCCTTAACTACCTCTTTGAATATCTCCAAATATTCTGTGGTACCAGCAGAGGTGATGGTCCCCGGGGCAGAGGGAACACAGGCATTCTATGCTGGCATCCAGGCTGGTTTTCTTGGGCTGCACACCTTTAGGGAAAGATGTAGAAGGCAGGCACCCTCAGCCCAAGACAGGTGGTTCAATATGACCTTCTGAGGTGCTATCCACTCAGCACCCCGACCCTGGGTGCTCCCCAGAGTCATAGGCACCTGAGCTAAAGAAAATCAGATGCAGATAGCTCAAAAAGAAGCTGAGCATCAGGTAAACAATAAGTTTAATAAAAGTGAAAAAAATGACAACACAGTGGGCTGGCAATGGGCTGCTTTAGGAGGTCTGATAAGTTGGCCAGCATGACACGCTGACTCCGTGTGGGTTCCGGGAGGTCACAGGATTGGTCCCTCATACCCCAACATTCACTCTGTATCTTCTGCCCATGGGTGAGGTATCTGTCTTCCTGGTATCATTTTTGACCACGCTGGTTCTGAACTCCCTCATCTTAAGGAAAGCTGCCCAAATCTGACCTTTACCCATGATGATGGTGATGATGGTCGTCTACATCATTTTCTTAGGGCCATATCCCATCCCAGGTTCTGAGGTGGGCAGACAGGTGAAAGCCCATTTTTTTGGAGAATTAAGGGCTTTGGGAATGTTGGAATCTCCTCCATAGGAGATAGCCACAGCTCCCAGGATCTCCTGGATCCCCCACAAATCCTTCTGAATCCTGCATGCCCATCTCTCTTGCAAAGTGCTCAGGGTTGCAGAATGCTCAGGCGCTGGTGACAAGCGGGGTCCAAGAGTCTGCAGAGAAAGGAGACTTGCTGGGCTGGGCTTCCCTGGTGGCCCCCTAGAGCCTGGCCAGTTAGGAGGTACTGCTCCTCCTCCGGGGGTGGAGGACTTTCCTTTTGGTGATGTCCTCCTCTGTGTCACTCTCACAATTCCTCTGGGGAAAAAAGAAAAAGAGAGAGAGACCCAGAGCAAGAAGGTCAGAAGATGCCAAAAATGGGGTCATGCTGGGCGACCTGAGCTGATGCACCTGAGTCAGAAGCCTGTAAACCAGGGAGGTGGACATGGAGGGGAATCCTGTTGCTCTGTCCAGAGACAAAGGGGTGGAAGAGATAGGGATGGGGAGGGCCCTGAAGCAGGGCCAGACCAACTGCCTGGAGGCCTCCTTCCCAGGAGGAAGGAAAACAGGCAGAGCCTCTAGGGGAAGTCAGGCACCAGAAGAGGCCAAATGATCATCATGAAAATTATATCTGGTGTCCTTTGTGGCTGCCACATAATTGAGACCACTTGGCTAGTTGGTTAGTGGGTTGATGGGTCTCCTGACCTCAGCCTAGAGAGAATGAGGAGGGCTAGCACGACCTCTCCAAGCTCTGACGGCCACCTCACCCCCTCTGCTTTGACTGGCTTAGGCTGCACCTTTAGCCAGGTCTGCCATGTAGTCTTTCCAGGCCAATGGCTTCTGTGCCCCATTTTTATGAAAGGGAAAAAGAGTAAAGCAGATTCTATCAGCTCCTACATAGCTAAGCCAGAGCAGAGGCAGCCACCCTGGAAGGCACCGTGCCTTTTTCATTCATTCCACGTGCATCTACTTAAATAATTAAAACTATTGAAAGAAGTATTAATTGATAAAGAATTATGCAAATCATAGAAAAATCTGTTGTCAGATGTAGTTTTATTTATTTATTATTTTTTTAAAGCTTTTCTTTTGTATTTTTTCCCATTTTTTGGCCACAACTTGTGGCATGCGTGAACTTAATTCCCTGACTGGGGGTCGAACCCACGCCCCATGCAGGGGAAGTGTGGAGTCTTAACCACTGGACTACCAGAGAAGTCCTCAGATTTTAAATTTTAATGCTTCCCAAACAAAAGGATGTGTCTATATTCTTTTTCTTTCTTTCTTTCTTTCTTTTTTTTTTTTTAAGGAAAATGTCTTTGGGAAAGCAGTATAATAGATGTCTGGGACCCATTTCTTTTCTACTTAGAGGATGAGCCATTGGGTTGATATCAGGTGCTGTGTGTTTGAGTAAAAAGAGAACTATTTTAAATGTTCACACATAGACAAAAATTAGGAAAGAATTTTACATTCTTTTCAATTACTCTCTGTTCCTCTTTCCCAATGGCCAGCATTGTATCAGGCCAACTCAGCCTGAGAGGTGTGCCCACTGTCAGCCGTGTGCCAACTCAGGGGCCCCTCTCCTTCCCTTGGCCTGAAGCAGCTCGAAATTCAAGGTCGAGATCAACTTTAGCCAAATACATCCTGGACCTAGCCTGGCTATAACAATAAAAATAACGCAAGCTCTGCTGAATCACAGCTTTTTAGCATGAGTCAGAGCCAAACAATAACAAAGTAAGCTGGGTGACAATCTGCTTGTGATCAACAGGGATTCTCAGGGGAGCAAGTCCAGTCCCCTCCCCACTTCTTTTTTAACGTTAAGAACTCTACGTATTTAGAAATTAAATGTCCACTTTTAAATGATGGTTGTATCGAACAAGGAAAATTAGAAAATATTTTTAACAGAATAAAATGAAAAGAGAATTTATCACAATTTGTTGCAAGCAGCTGAAGCTGTCCCCTTTTATAGCAGACGAGGAAGGTGGCCAGAGAAGGAACCCAGCTTGGCCAAAGCCCACAGTTTATGGGCCTCTAAGCCATAAGTCCTGCAGTGCCCCAAGCTCAAGAAGAGCTCGGGCTGGTGAGGGGCACACAGGGGCAGTGCCAAGACCGCAATGTAGCCTGAGTGCTATGTGCCCCGAGGCTGCCAGGGCTGACAGGCAGGCTGCTGCCTTACGGCCTCTTCCTGAGTAAGGAGTCACCTTCTCTCCTGACCCGTGCCATCGAGAGGCTGTCACCACGCTCAGTAAGCTGTGAGGAGGGTCTGTCAGGGACCCTTGACCAGCCACAATACTGCACTTGGTAGCACCAGCACTGCATTTCAGAGTCTACAGGAGGATTTTAAACAATAATAGCTGCTAATAAGTACTGAGCACTTAAAATGCCAGACTCTAAGAATATGTCATTGTTTAATCCTCATGACTGCCCTGTGAGGTAAGAACTATTGCTAACCCCTCTTTACAAATGATTTCATTTTAGCACAGAGAGGTTAAGTCATTTCCTGAAGGTCACACAGCTAGTAAGTGGCACATTTGAGTCCTGGCAGTCTGGCTCCAGAAGCCATGCTCTTGACATTATAAGTCTCCCATTTTAAATGTACATAAAGTTGCAACAAGCTAATCAAATATATCATCTAAATATTATTATATTATTATTATTGGTAATATAAAGCAAAGCAGAAGTGGGGAAATTGGCAAATGAATGTAAAGCTCTCATTCTAAAGCAGATATCTGGATTATCAGGAACTGACTTTGGATCGCCCCTCTGTGGTAGTCTCATTGACCAGAGTTCCCGCAGCCCCTAACAGGCTACATACAGGTCCTCTGGGGAAGCTGGGGCTGTGGAATGGCAGCAGCAGTCCTCCAAAAGCCCATTAGGAAAGGATTCAAGAGCCTCTAGAGGCTCGTGCACCAACCCTCTTGGAGCACCCATCTTCCAGCACCACCCCAGTGGTCGCCCGTGAACACAGCCTCTGCTGATCACACAGTGCAGAGCCTGCTGGAAGCAGCTGAGCCCCACCTGCTCCCCCCAGCCCCTCCCAGGTCAAGGCTGCACGCTCCGAGAGCACTGTGTGTACCCACCAGGTCCTGGTCCGGCCTTGACCTCGGGTGCACCCTCTTCATCAGGGATCGGGTGAGGTGGTTACACAAGGAGACAATGCTGAAGGAGAGCTGAGGGAGGGAGCAGAGGGGAACCGCCAGGTGAGAATGTGTGCAGAGACCCTGGAAGGCACCAGGAGCCCACCTCAGCCCCCCGCGCCCTGCCCTAAGCCCTGCCCTACCTTCCACCGCCTGCGGACATACTGCTTCCTGAAGTTCTCCAGATTGACCGCAGACTCCCTGCGCATCAGGGCTTGCTGGCTGTCCACCGGCTGGGAGACAAAGCAGAGAGCATGGTGGCTGACACTGGGCTTCGGACAGCAGCTAAACCCCTGACCACATGCCACCCTCAGCCTGACCATGGGACCTGCCTGCTGGACACGACACACAGAAGGACCTCACACTGAGAGCAAGGGCTCTAGATGAATCTCAGCTGTTCCAGAGATGCCCAGGGCACCCATGAGCTATTATTACCACAGCCAGATGGGCACACTGGCTGGACTGGAGGCTTGCCCCCCCATAGAGGGAAAGAGCAGGAGGCAGGGGGTCCCTCTGGGGAAGGGTCATCCTGCGGGAGTCCAGGATACTCACTGTAAACTGGGTCAGTTCTGGGCTTAGCGAAATGGATGCCTTGCTAGCAGATGGGGCATTAAATACTCCATTTAAAAATAAATGGAAGGAAATAGGGCTTTGATGGGGATCCAGAGGAGATGGGATGTGTACTTCCTTTCACTGCCTGGCAGTCAAGGCTCAGCTTAAGCTCTGACTTCTCCAAGAAACCTGGCATGGCTTCTCGGAGTCTCAATTTTCTCATCTGTAATATGGGGATAATGAATAACATTGTGTCACAGGGTTATTTAGGATTAAATGACTGTGGGATGTGAAGTGCTTAACTTAGAGTTGCTCAATAAATACTAATAAATTACTGATAGCCTTCCTGTCTTCTCCAATCCATCTTTTTGAAAATTATTTTATTTAAAAAATAGCTTTATTTTGATTTAAGAAAGAAAGAAAGTGAAGTCGCTCAGTTGTGTCTGATTCTTTGTGACCTCATGGACTGTAGACTGCCAGGCTCCTCCGTCCACGGGATTTTCCAGGCAAGAGTACTAGAGTTAATTGATATTAAAAAGTGGGCATATTTAATGGACTCCAGTGTAAGGAGCTCATTCCCTCGTGAATTTCTGCCTCTTCATAAACAAGGTTTTCCTAATTCAAGAATTCAAGAGATGAGTTTCAGGGATTCTATGAACCTCCTGAAATGATCTGCAGATTTTAGTGCATAAACTTGTACATGGATCTTCACAGTAGCATCATTTATAACAGACAAAAAGTGGAAGCAACCTAAATGTGCATCAACTGATGCATGGACAAAAAAAAATGTGGCCTACCCAGGTTGTTGCTTTAGTAATTGAGTTGTGTCTGACTCTTTAGTGACCCCATGGACTGTAGCCCACCAGGCTCCTCTGTCTATGGGATTTTCCAGGCAAGAACACTGGAGTGCGTAGCCATTCCCTCCTCCAGGGGATCCTCCCAACCCAGGGATCAAACCCATGTCTCCTGCATTGGCAGGCAGGTTCTCTATCATTGAGCCACCAGGGAAGCCCACTCTATCCGTACAAAGGAAGAACTAAGTGGAAAATCCATTCATGAAAAGAATGAAGTACTAATACATACTACAACATGAATAAACCTGGAAAACAATATAGTAAGTGAAAGATGCCAGACACAGGAGGTCACATATTGTATGATTCTAATCACATAAACAAGCCTGGTGTGCTGCAATCCATGGGGTCACAAAGAGTCAGACACGACTGAGTGAGTGACTGAACTGAACTGAGTCACATAAAATGCCCCAAATATCCAGAATAGGCAAATCCACAGAGGAAGAAAGTAGATTAGTAGTTGCCAGGGCTGGAGGGAGGGGGAAATGGAGAATGACTATGAAAGGTTATACAGTTTCTTTCTAGGGTGATGAAAATGTCCTGGAATTAGATAGTGATGATGGTTGTATAACCCTGTGAATACACTAACAAGCACTGAATTGTATACCTTCAAGTAATGAATTTTATAGTATGTGAATTATATCTCAATTTTTAAAAACTTAGTGTATACATACAGACATATTTTTCCTCTGAGAAGAGTCAGGAGCTTTGATTGATTCTTAAAGGACTCTGGGACCTCAAGAAAATGAACCGCCCAGGTTCATCCATAAGGTTCCATCCGGCTCTATTTTTCCTCTCTGCTCTGACAGCCTCCTCAACGCAGTATCACATTCTGCACCTCGGTGACCTCAGTGAGTGAGGCTGCTCATGGACTCCTGAGGCTGGCCTTGTCTCCTAACCACACTGTGAGCACACCTCCACGCCTGCTTATCTGTCATCATGGTGCCAGATGTCCGTGGAAGCTGGTGCATATGGCTGGGGCACCTGACATCTTCTGGCAGGAGGCTCTTTCCACGTTCACCCAACATCCCTCCTCGAGGAAGGCCTCTGTGTGTTTCAAACCCCAATTCAATTATGACCTCTTGCAAGATAACCTCCAAGAAACAAAGTCTCTCTCAACATGACCCAAACACGTGTGTGCTCCTTTATCATACACAGCACCTCTCTTGGCCAGCTCCACAGTACAGTCATCTCCCACTAGTGGCCAATAACAGAAATGATTTTCTTCATGTTTCTGCCAGTGTTTCCTCACCACCTACTCCTGATCCAGAGCTTAAGACGGTGGGTGCGGAAGCGCTGTATGGGTGAACTGTTTCCCTGATCTGCAGCAGAATCAAACCAGAACAAAGCCCCAGGACCTGGGACCTACTCATTCCCACCCATAAGAGGCCCAGGCACCTGGGTCCACCCGGCTCTGAGACCGCGGAAGGGTGTCACGACACACTGACTCCCCACAGCTCTGCCTGGGGGGCCAGTGAGGTGAGACATGGAGTCCTGGGGAGGTCAGGGAGCATGGAGGAGAGTCCATACCACCTTGACACAGAGGGGAGACGAGAGAGCCAGAGGCCATTCACCCTCCCAAATAGTGGTTTGGGCCAAAGAGTACAGGAAGGAAGAGAGGAGGGAAAGCAGGGAGGCAGAGAGGAGAGAGAAGAGCAAAGGATGGGGGCACTGAGGGCACCATCAGCTCATGTCCTGCTCTCTCAACTCTTTCCTTAACTGTCTCTCCCCCCACGCAAGCCCTGCCCTGAGTTAAGGTCCTCCCTGCAAGAGAGCCGTGAAAGAGGAGGGCAGAGGACAACTGGTCTGTTCTGATCCTGCCTTTTCCTGGCATCAAAGCCTTCCAGCAGCTTCCAGGTACTCTCAAAAGAACCCAAGAAGCTCACCAAGAACCCCAAGGCCTGTACCATCTGGGTCTTTCTCTCATCTGATTTTCTCCCCATCTCCTTCTTATCCCTGTGGCTTTCACTGCACGCGTCTGCTTGCTAGTCCAGGAACCCAAGGTCTCAGGATCTTCCTGTATAAACTTTGTCATCTCATGCAGGTGTGTGCCCCAGTGTCACCTCCTCAGGGTCACCCTATATAAAATAGCACACTGGTTGCTCTACGCAAGTCACTGTGCCTCTGCCCTAGTTCTTCACAGGTCACTACCTGGCCTTTTATTCTGTATTTATTCAGTTGTTGTTAATCCCTCTGGTCTGTACCTCCCAGCAACTAGTATCTCCTTCCCAAGGTCATTGGCATCCTGCCACCCACAGAACATTTCTACCTCTAACTTCACAAGTATCTGCTATTCACCTTCCAGTCTAATCCTGGCAGGGAACACTCTTGCACTTGGAGAGTTTGATGAGCTGGAATTAGTGGACTCTGGGACCAAAGGGGCCTCTTCTTGTCTACTTAGTGATTGGCTCCCTTGCCAGGAGAGAGTTAGCTAAACCCTGTGGTTGGAAGATTGACATGCAGGCCAGGGGAATCCTATTAGTGAGAATCCCACCTTCCAACTGGTCCAGCAGTGTCAGCCACTAAGCAGAGATGCCCAACGGCAGTATCACGTGGGACTGTTCCCACAGGCTGCTCCTGGGAGGTGAGGTAGTCACTTCAAGGACCCTGTCTGTGTTCTACACCAAACAGCATGAACTCCGAGGAAGAGTATATAAACCGGTCAGGCTGGCCTTTCCCAATCAATGGGCCTTGTCGGTTGCTAAGAGGCTCACCAAACGCTGACACTGTCTCTAGGTCTTGAAGTCAGAGAGATGTGAATTCTGCAGTGACATAAGTTCCAGAAGGAATGTGACACCAACACTTTGGATTAAACTGAGGGTGTGAGGGGAGATAGAGTTTGTTCCACCTTCTCCTGACCCTCCCCTTTCTGCAAACAAAGCCCTCAGCCTTGTGGTCCTTCAGTGACGCCAGTGTGGGCAGCTTTGACCAGGCTCCTAGGAGTATGTTTAGCATCACAGAAAAATGCTGAGAAGGGAGAAAAGAAGACAGAACTCTGTGGCTAAAGTCAGGTTTTGTTTATGCAGACACAAACGCCTCTGAAAAAGTCCTTCAGGGAGCCGTTTTACAGAGTGAAGTAAGTCAGAAAGAGAAAAATAAATATTTTATATTAATGCATGTATATGGAATCTAGAAAAATGGTACTGATGAACCTATTTGCAGGGCAGTAATAGAGACGCAGATGTAGAAAACGGTCTTGTGGACATGGATGGTGGGGGCAAGAACAGGGTGAAATAAACTGAGAGAATATAATTTGAAATATCTACATTACGTGGAGTAGGAAATGGCAACCCACTCTGGTATTCTTGCCTGGGAAATCCCAGACATAGGAGCCTGGCGGGACCCCTTTGTGTCCACGGGGTCATAAAGAGTCAGACACGACTAAGCGCATGTGACCAACCTCCTCCAACCATAATCATTACCGTGTGTAATACAGACAGCGAATGCGAAGCAGCTGTATAACACAGGGAACTCAACCTGGTGCTCTGTGATGACCTAGAGGAGTGGGAATAGGGGTGGGGTGGGATGGAGGCTCTAGAGGGAGGGGATATATGTACACTCATGGCTGATTCACACTGCTGTACAGCGGAAGTCAACGCAACACTGTAAAGCAATTATCCTCCAGTTTAAAAAAAATGTCTGTTGTGGAGAGCTAGGCCAGCACCAACATCCACAGAGCAGGGAGATGAAGCAGCAGCCATCCTTCCAGGCATAAGACCAGAATCCTGGTTTTCCAGCCTCCTCTAGAAACTGCAAACAGATTGCAACTTTTCAAACCTCCATCTGAGTCACTCCTCCAGCCCCATCCTGCACTGAAAGCCAAGGACAGCTGAGCACCCAGTTTCTTGGTTTGCCCAGGACTATCATTCTGGGCCTTGCTCCTTCCTCTGTAGGTGGCATCTCCACCTCTCCCTTTTGCCGATTGTTTTTCTGGCTGGAGCCCTGCTGGCCTTACCTCCCTGTTTACCCAGGAAAGGAGGCCTGAGTCTGCCTCCCTATGGCTGAGTGGGGGGAGCTTCAGTGAGGCTGTGTGCCTGCAGGTTGTCCCGATACTGAGCATGCCAATGGAAAGAGGTAGAATGCCCCTTTCTTTGCCTGACCGGACCTTACTTCTCTGAGTCAGGTCTCAGCATGCATACACTCTTCCTTTTCATCTTCTCTCTGGGACATTCAGTTTTCTGAGCAACTTTTTCATTCCCAAGAAAAGCTTCAAAACCTCTCCCTCTAGTACTGAAGACAAGAGACTTGAAAGACATTATATCCACCTGCCATGTGTGGACCGTGTTTGGATCCTGATTTGAACATACTGAGTATAGCAGGGGACCCTTGAGAAGAGTAGGGGCATGTCAGTCCGGCTTGTGCTTACATATGGTAATGAGTAATTATTCTTGATTTTGTCAAGTGCAATCATGGAGCAGTGGTCATGGTAAAAAGAAAAAACACTTTATAAGAGATTCCTGCTGGAAATTTTATCAGTTAAGTGAGTCTGAAGTTTGTTTTAAAATACTTTAAAGCTGGGTAATAGATAAATGGAATTCACTCAGCCATTCCTAACCCTTCCATGCAAGTTTTGAAAATCTCCCATAATGAAAAGCTAAAACCACAAACTCTCCTTCTTTTGAATCTCTGTAATCTCCTTTAATTTCCGTTTAACAGCTCTAGGTTCCAGACCACAATCCGAACTCATCTCATCCCTCCAAGTTCTGTCTGGCACCTTCCCAAGGTTATAGAGGGAAGGGAGTGTTGGCGGAAGACATCTCCCGGCCCCGACAATGTTTATGCCCTCTGCCACCTCCTTTTGAGAATGTTAAGTGCTTTATTCATATCCAATTCTTTTGTGACCCTATGGACCTGTAGCCCACCCACGGGTCTCCTCTGTTCATGGGATTCTGCAGGCAAGAATACTGGAATGGGTTCTCATGCCCTCCTCCAGGGGATCTTCCCGACCCAGGGATTGAACCTTGATCTCTTCTGTCTCCTGCCTTGGCAGGCGGGTCCTTTACCATGAGTGCCACCTGAGAAACCCCTGCCATCTCCTTACCTTTCCTCACAGTTCATCTCCCTCCTGTTTTCTGGAATATTAGGTACTTCTGTTTCATCACCCACCATGGCCTTTCTCACTCGCAGTTCGTTGGGGCCCTACCTGTGCTGGACACTGAGTCTTTTATTCAAGGGTTGTCTTGTCCTTATCTGTCACCTCCCTCCAGAGCCAGGGCACAATCAGTGTTTATTCATAGAACTGGCCGCTTCCACTCCTCAAATATGCCCACTGCTGGGTCTCCTCTCCAGGGCAAAAAATCTTCTCCACAGGCCAAGAGTTTTCACAGACAAAGGAGAAAGGGCCATTCAGTTCCACAGACGTGTACAGAGGCTGAGAGCAGGCGTGATAGCTGAGCACGCAGCCAGCTCGCCCTGGCATGGGACCATCGTACTGCCTGAAGAAGTGATGTGGGGAGCCACCGCCTTCATAATCACCTGGAGAGGTGGGTGGGTGGTGTGGGGAGAGAAGTTCACGGAGGAGACTCTGGCTTCTCCCACCATTATGACTCTGCTCCCGCCCTTCGCTACCATCATCCCGATTCTGCAGAAGCATGGCTCACCATCACACCTTCTCCACCCGTCCCAGCACAAAGCTGGGTGACTGTGTGCCTCATGTCTGCCCCAGAGCAGGACAGGCTGCTGCCTTCCTCAGGTGCCAAGACTCCAGCCCCTTGGGAACCGCAGTTCAGGAAGATGTTACAGGCTCACCCTGGCCTCTCCACGATGGCATCAGCAGAGAGCACAGAAGCTGACCTCTCATTCACAGCCTGATGAATGAAAAGATCCTCTGTGATGGCACACGGGCTGGCCCACAGAGCGGCAACCCCCACCAGGCCTTTGTCTGTCTAGATGCCAATGAAACACCCAATCCTGCCTCATCCGCCCTGCTCTGCCCTGCTCTTGATGTCACTGTTAAAATGCCAGCTGTAGGCATGTGGAGGAGAGTCAAGCAGGTCCTCTGGCTGGGCATTCCACCACCCTCCTTGGACTCCCCTTGGTATCAGGTTCTGCTGCCAAAGGGTGATGGGTGTTGGACAAGTCAGGGGGCAGGGGAAGGTCATGAAAAGACAGTTCACTTCACTTTGTCTTTGGAAACTCTTAAATAAAAGAGTTTGTTCATAAAACATCTAAATGACAAGCTATTGCCCACGACTGGACATGAACATGGAGAGGACCACTACAGTGAAGAAATTCACTTATGATTCTGACTCCAGTCAGCTCCGGGGCTGACTGGCTGGGAGACTCTAGACAAATCCTGTCCTGTAAAATGCTGTAAAAGGAGGCTGTCAGATGGCTCACCCCTGAGAACCTCCAGCACAGATAGCGTGTAGCTGATGCTAGGATTCTAAAATAACCACTTCTCCCGCTGTTTTCCCAGTCTCCCTAATTCAAATCATCATCCACAGCTTACTCCTTTATTGCATTTTATTTCGACCCTCACAAGAAAGTTTGCCCTGAGTTGCTCAGTCAGGGGCTTCCTTGCCTTAGGAAACCTGTTGACTTGGCCAAGTTAAAGAGTTAGTCATTGAGTCGTGTCTGACTCTTTGTGCCCCCATGGACAGTAGCCCACGAGACCCCTCTGTCCATGGGATTCTCCAGGCAAGAATATTAGAGTAGGTAGCTATTCCTTTCTCCAGGGAATCTTCCCAACCCAGGGATCGAACCCAGGTCTCCTGCATTGCAGGCAGATTCTTTACCACCTGAGCCACCAGGAAAGCCCTTGACTTGGTTGACCTGGCCAAAGGGACCATTAATCTTTGCTGTGTCTTATGCCAAATGATTATATCTTGTCCTGTGACAGGGCAGAAAGGTTCCTGAAGAGATTGTAGATAGACTGTTTGTATCAGTTCTCCCAGACAGGGCATAGAAAACAGGGCTTGGCCATCTTTCATTGATTCCAAGATGCACATTTTTGGATCTCTGAAATCAGGACTTCTCTCTCAAACAATGGCATTGTATCTTTACTGTGAGTCTGAAGTGAAGGCAGGTGCTCCAGGAGATGACCACACTGCTTCTGCCAGCCATCGGGGTCACCCAGGCTCAGACTGTTTAACATTAGATTTTCTTGCTTGAGGTTCTTTTGGATTCCACTAATTGTGTAAATGAAGAAAGGAAATTGTGTAAATGCAGAAAGGAATTCTGTCTGAGTACCACCAGCCTGAGGCTCCTGTTCTTGGGGGAGGATTTTTCCACCCTTCTACCCAGTGTCAGGACTTCCCTGGTGGTTCAGACAGTAAAGAATCCACCTGCAAGGCAGGAGACCTGGGTTTGGTCCCTGGGTCAGGAAGATCCTTTAGAGAAAGGAATGGCTACCCACTCCAGTATTCTTGCCTGGTGAATTCCATGGACAGAGGAGCCTGGTGAGCTACAGTCCACGGGGTTGCAAAGAGTCGGATGTGACTGAGTGACTGAGCGACCCAGTGTCAAGCCTGAAATGCACACATTCCCTTGCCTTCCCCTCCTACCTGGTGGCTTTATTTCTCAGTGAGGGTGTCCCAGCTTTGTATTTGGTGTTTTCTCTTAGACTTCCCATCTTGGGCTTCTTTTTACATTTATTTTGGGGTCATAAAATAATGACGCATCTTACATTTGGTGAAAATATGGTTTCTTCTACTTGATGAAAACTGTCTGTTACAAATATTATATATAATATTTGAAGTGATCCAGCCCATGGGGTCGCTAAGAGTCAGACACAACTGAGCGACTTCCCTTTCACTTTTCACTTTCATGCATTGGAGAAGGAAATGGCAACCCACTCCAGTGTTCTTGCCTGGAGAATCCCAGGGACGGGGGAGCCTGGTGGGCTGCCGTCTATGGGGTCACACAGAGTCGGACACGACTGAGGTGACTTAGCAGCAGCAGCAGCAGCATGTAATAGAAAGGGAGGTAGGGTCTTAAAGACATGGTTTCATGGGATCATTCTAAACCATGCCCCGTCTGTGCTGTCCCCTGGGCAGCCCCACCCTTGCCATGACATTGGGCTGCTGACTGCTGGGCACCCATTTCAGTCCCATGATCCTTGGGATGGAGACAGAGCTCTTTAGTACAGCAAAGCCCTACTGGTCCTGCCTTCTTTCCAGCCACATCTACATCATACTCCTCTTCTTTCCTCTCCAGCTTTCTTTCTGCCTGAGCAATTTCAGCTCTCAGGCCCCCTCCCAGCACAGAGCCCTGGCATGACAGTTTTGTGGGGAAAACTACCTCCTCCCTGGTTTGCTTTGCTGATCTCAGCTCTAGAGCCACCACCTCAGGGACACCCTTTCTGACTAGGTCACCCCCACTGCAGGCTCCTGCAGTGCTACAATCTTCTCATAGCATATGTCCCAGCTGCATTTCTACCTCTGCAGAATGTTCTAGATCAACGTGGAGCCCTTTACTGCAAACTCCATGAAGGCAGGAAACACACCTGTTTTCACTCAACATTGTAGTCCTGGGGACAGGACAAGGGCCCAGCAGTTGACAGGTGCTGAACAATTCTTTGTAAGTGGATAGATGGGTGTGTCTGGGTAGAACCTGCCCCACAGCAGAGTGAACCCCTGGCGCCTGAGGCAGCTAGGGGAAGGAAGCAGAAGACCCCGTTGGAAGGCGTCCACTTTTGCCACTACTGTGCCCTTGGGCAAATCACACCCTCTGTGTTTCCTCAGCACCAAATTCAGAATAACACCTGCCCTTCCTCTCTGACAAGGGGGTTTGTGAGTCTGTGAAGGCACCTTGGAATGATACGATCTGTTCTGTCACCCCCAAGCTTCTAGCACAGCGCTGGGCCCACTCTGCACACTCTGCCTCTGTGAGCTGTCTGTCTGTCTCCTCCTCTGGGAAAAGGGAGACAAGATGATCCAGTCTTTAGGGAGAGGCACACACAGCCTGAGGTCAGGAAGGGACCACTGGGCCTCATGCTTCCCAATCTTAATGTCCACCCTCTTCAGACCTTAGGGACATGAGAAAAGGGTTCTCATTCCCAACAGAAGGTTGGAGCCCTGAGCCACAGAAGGGAAGGTGGAGAAGGGCAAGATGCTGCCCTTTCCCTCCTAATCCTCAGGCTGATCTTCAGACAGGGAAGGGCTGGATGGGAACAATAAACTGCCTGCCTTCTGGGACACACTTCTTAGGACAATCGCTTAGACAGTATAAGGCTTCCACATTACTTGGAAAAATACATGAAGTTGCTTATTTTACCTCTGGGATCTGAACTTTAATGTTAAAGTGCATTTTTACATCAAAAGCTATCTGTTCCTAAATACCTCATCTTAGACTCAGGCATCCTGGGTTCGTGTTTCATCTGTATCAACTAGCTATGAATGACCCTGCGTAAGTCATTTCCCCCTGAAGGTCAGTTTCCTCATCAGTTACATGGAAATAACAGTAACAACAACAATAATACCACCTACCTTCCTGTCTCACAGAGTTCTTTTAAGGATCACAAACATAAACGCTTGGTAAGTTAAATGTCAATGTAAATGAAAAGTAATCTTTTCTCTGTGAATTTAAATTCTGCCATCAGCAGCAGGAAAACACCAGGCTGACTGGTAACTAGCCCTAGGTAACTCAAATGATACCCAAGACCTGCAGTCCATAAAGCAGGAAGTGAGATGTGAACAAGTCCATTATCACAAATCAGTTACTGAGTGTCTCCTTGAGTGTCTCCCTAGGGCCAGCTGTCTCCCTCTGGAGAAGGGAATGCTGAGGGGTATTCAACAGCAATTGTTTTAACAGCCTGGCTACCCAGCAAGTCACCCAACAAACCAGGCAGGTGAGAGGAGGCACAGAATGGATAACTAGCTAGTCCCTCCATGCCTCCGGATTCTGGGAGGAGGTGGAAGGCTATGCTACAGACACACACCCCTGCAGGAGAATTTGAGTTGATGCCTGGCAGCAAAGTTGGGAGCAGGCTTCAGCAAACCATCCAGGATGCATTAATGACCCGATGCTGGTGCTCAGAGTTTCAAGCCGGCCAAGACTTCCTCGCCACATGATCTGTTGAGCAGCTCCCCAAGGGACTCACTGGCGTCCTGGCAGAACATGGAACCTGGGCTGTCCACGCTCCCACTCTCCATCCGGAAGCTGCCCACCAGTTCCTGGAGCCACTGGAGGTCTGCTGAGAGCTCCTGCCTCAGGGTCTCAAACTGCGTCTGCAGGTGGTCCAGCTTCCTGGCTGCACCCCCAAGGCGGGACCCTGTGGCCCGGATGTCCTCTCGAAGGAGCTTCTTCGAGGATTTCACCTTGCGGAACTCGTACCTGAGCTGAGACAGGTCGTGCCGGGCTCTCTCGCTCTCCTCCCGGTACCAAGCCTCCTTCTCATTGTAGATGGAGATCAGGGTCTCCACATCGTCCTGGATGGTGTCATGGGTCCCTGTCAGGACCCGGCAGCCCTGCTCCACCCGAGCCACATCCTCGACCACACGGGCAAAGCGCTCGAAGTTGACGTAGGTGTTGTTGGGGGGCATGCTTGAGTGGCATTTGAGGGTGTACTCTCTCAGGCGCTTGGTCTTCAGCTGGTTGGGCTCTGCCTTGTGCTGTTCTGGGGCTCTGACCTCTCCTTTGGACTGGTGGGTGTTTAGACAGAAGGGCCAGAGTTAATTTGGTGTCTGCTCCAAGGTGCAGGCGGAAGGCACTCGAGCCGCCTCTGCATTCACCTCATGCACCAGGCCATGGGAGGACCAGGGCGGGGTGAGCACCCCCACAGACCATCAGAAAGGTCGAGGAGGACAGGGTGCTGCCTGCACACGCATTTCCAGGCAGGGTGGTCCACGGTCATTAGCGAGGGTCTCTGCATGCATAGCGTTTAAGGGTGCTTGCACAGACAAGCAGGCTACAGCCAGGATTCTGCAAGCGTCCACTCCAGAGAGGAAGCGCACAGGCCGTGGCTGTTGGGGGAAACTGGGGCTTCTCTCCATCACGGCCTGTGGGCTCCCTGGGCCTCGGCAATACTCAGCATGCTGAGCAAGGAGGCAGCCCACCAGACTCCCCAGCTCTGCACTCAAATCTAGAAGGCCTTCAGCCTTCCCCATCCTTCACTGAGTCAATGAACCCGGCCTTCTCCAGGGCACTCCGGCCCTCTCTGCTCTCCCACCTCCTGTGGACCTCTGCCCATTCTCATCTGCACCTTCAGATTACCCTCACCAGCTCTCCCACTTAACAATTGCAGTGAAAGAGAGGTCTGCTGATATTCCTAGAAGGACACATTTCATCCATCAGCAGAACAAGGGTCAGAGTCCCGCTCCCCTGATTCCCATCCTACCAAAGTACTTATCACGTGCACTTTACTGAGACCAGACTGCCAGGCCCTCTGAACACCCAGCAGCCAGAAGCCCAGTTACAAAGTGGGTTAGGCAGGAAGTCACCTTTGTGCCCCACCCTCCCCAGAGAGAACAGAACTGCCCTGAGGGGTGGCTGCCTCTCCCCCAGCAGGCCTCCAGCTGGGCGGCCCATTCTCTGAGGTTGCCAGGTGCCTAAGGAAGCCACTGACCCGATTTGAGTCATCCTTAACTCAGAGCTTTGAAAGTCAGAAACAAGGAGCCCTGGTAACAAATCTGAGGTTTTCAACTGTCACTGATCTCTATAGCCGAGGAGTCCTGATTTCTTTTTTGAGAATAACTGTGACGTGTCTTCTGACAGGGGCTTCCCAGGTGGCGCTACTGGTACAGAACCCCTCTGCCAATGCAGGAGATATAACAGACCCAGGTTCTATCTCTGGGTCAGGAAATCCCCTGGAGGAGGGCATGGCAACCCACTCCAGTTTTCATGCCTGGAGAATCCCATGGGCAGAGAAGTCTGGCAGGCTACAGTCCATAAGGTTGCAAAGAGCTGGACACAATTGAAGCAACTTAGCACGCACATGTGTCTTGCAACAAACAGCAGTTTTTAAGATCACTCAAGGAGCAAAGATTTCAATTGAGGTTTGTGAAAGTTTCTTTTCATTAGTCACCTGAATATATGACATAGAAACTTAAACTCGCAGACCTATTTGAACAAGCCCAGACCCTTGGAGACCCCCAATTAGCTTTCATCTATGCTTAGGGGTCAGTGTTTCAAGCAAAGGCCTTGTCACAGGTCCCCTAAATCTGGCCCAGGAATCCCTGGCAACAGAGCAGGAACCTGCTTGCTGAAACTCGTCACCAAGTGCTTACCGTGATCCAGGGGTGTCTGAGAGCTTCTTGGATCGTGAGCCGCTTCCTAAATGAAGATGAGAAAACAGTGACGATCCATGAGAAGCTGAGAGCAGCAGTCTCCATTCTCACTCTTCTCAGACCTGCTTTTTGGCATCCTTCAACCACTGCCATCAAACTAGAATCGTAAGGAATGCAGAGGTGGATGGGGGACTGGCTACATCTTCTGCATACTAGAGAAAGCAGTCCAGGCAGACCTCTCAATAGAATGACCTTATATAAACCCTCATCTTTGTTCTCATAGTTGCAGGGCCCAATCCGACACTATTGGAGAGTCCTAAATGCTCTCCATTGTGAAAACTTTGATCTCTGTTTTTCTGTTTGCCTTCCAGATCTCTTCTCTGCCCTTCCCTGCTCTGCACCCAGGTGGGGCAATCCCCCCTACCATTGCCCTTCAACAGCGAAACCAGGCACTGAACTTTAGGGGACCCCACTCTATGTCTCTCTGAAGTCTATGGGATCAAGAGGACATGGCCTTCTAGAATGTGAGGACTTACCCCCGCCTCAGCTCATCCATCCTCTGGGCAGCCAGCACCCTCCAACTCCCTGCCCATCTCCTTTGATCACACACCCATGGGACTTACCCTGAGCCCTGAGGAAGGGGTGGGATTAGCAGGTCTCCTATGGTCCTATTGTTCTGACCCCTCTGGGCTGGACACCCTCCCCACTCCGAACCTGAATTGTCTTGAAAACCCTGCCCCTTTCCTGTAACGAATTCTAGTTCCAGGTACCTTTGAGACAAACTACAAAAAATAAAGAGCTCTAAAAAAAATCCAGGCTGACTTACGTACACACACACACATGGTTATTTGCATTTCAGCAGGAAAAGAAATGAGAAAGACTTGAGTAAACAAGATGAAAGCCAAGTCTTGGCCAGTTCACATTCCTCAGCACCTGCCCAGATTAGACCGTAATGGTCGCTGACAGCCTGGGGCAAAGCAGGCACAGGCTGGCATGTCTATGGGAGAAGTGGCAGGAGAGAGTCAGGACCTGAGAGGCCAGCGCCCTTCTCTTCTTTGTCCTCTTACCGGGTCTCTTTAACCAGAAGCTTCCGAATGAAGTCCTTGGCCAGCTCGCTGGTCTGGCTGAAGAATTCCTCGTCAAAGTCATAACTCACTGCTGTGATATTTGCCAGCGTTTCCTGCTTCGTGTCTCCCAGGAAAGGGGATGCTCCACTAAGGCTGGGCACATAGAGAGGGAATATGTGACTGTAGGAAAGGAGACAGAAGTGGGGGTGATGGACTCAGGGACCTGGACTCGTACCGCTGCATGGGGATGGGAGGCTCCCCACAATCCTTTGTCGGGGGGCCAGTCAACCAGTCCAATTCAATACACTTAATGGAGTGCCTACTAAGGGCTTGAAAGAGAGAACTGTGTCTTCAAGGAACTTGAAAGAGAAGGGGAGAGAAACAGAGACCTGGCTCTTCATAATCTCCAGTAGTACACAGAATAAAATAAAGAACAGACAAAGGGCTGGAGGAGCCCAGGACAGAGGGGAGACCCAGCGCAGGCCTCATGGAAGAGCTGACATTTGCACCAGTTTTGTCCTGAAGAGGCTGTCAGCAGTCAGAGAAGGAGATGGAAGGTCTTCTAGGCTAATGAGCATCCTGAGCAAATGTGGCAATAGATGGGCCGTTAGGGGCTAGAGGGGTGTATGAGGTTCCCTGCAGGGTTTGTCGAGAAGGTGTCATTCAGGGACTTCCCTTGTGGTCCAGTGGCTAAGATTCTGTGCTCCCAATGAAAGGGGCCTGGGTTCAGTCCCTGGTCAGGGAACTAGATCCCACATGCTGCAACTAAGAGTTCCCATGCTGCAGCTAAAGATCCCACAACAGATGGAAAATCCTGTGTGCCACAACTAAGACCTGGTGCAGCCAAACAAATTAATATTTTTTTAATGTAAATTTATTTATTTTAATTGGAAGCTAATTACTTTACAATATTATATTGGTTTTGCCATACATCAACATGAATCCGCCATGGGGGTACACGTGTTCCCCATCCTAAATTCCCCTCCCACCTCCCTCCCCATACTGTCCCTCTGGGTCATCCCAGTGCACCAGCCCAACCATCCTGTATCCTGCATTGAACCTGGACTGGCGATCCGTTTCACATATAATATATATGTTTCAATGCCATTCTCCCAAATCATCCAACCCTTACCCTCTCCCACAGAGTCCAAAAGACCATTCTATACATTTGTGTCTCTTTTGCTGTCTTGCTTACAGGGTTATCATTACCATCTTTCTAAATTCCATATATATATGTTAATATACTGTATTGTTGTTCTTCTTTCTGGCTTACTTGACTCTGTATAATAGTCTCCAGTTTCATCCACCTCATTAGAACTGATTCTAATGTATTCTTTTTAATGGCTGAGTAATACTCCATTGTGCATATGTACCACAGCTTTCTTATCCATTCATCTGCTGATGGACATCTAGGTTGCTTCCGTGTCCTGGCTATTATAAACAGTGCTTCGATGAACATTGGGGTACACGTGTCTCTTTCAGTTCTGGTTTCCTCGGTGTGTATGCCCAGTAGTGGGATTGCTGGGTCATAAGGCAGTTCTGTTTCCAGTTTTTTAAGGAATCTCCACACTGTTCTCCATAGTGACTGTACTAGTTTGCATTCCCACCAACAGTGTAAGAGGGTTCCCTTTTCTCCACACCCTCTCCAGCATTTATTGCTTGTAGACTTTTGGGTAGCAGCCATTCTGACTGGAGTGAAATGGTACCTCACTGTGGTTTTGATTTGCATTTCTCTGATAATGAGTGATGTTGAGCCTCTTTTCATGTGTTTGTTAGCCATCTGTATGTCTTCTTTGGAGAAATGTCTGTTTAGTTCTTTGGCCCATTTTTTGATTGGGTTGTTTATTTTTCTGGAATTGAGCTGCAGGAGTTGTTTATATATTTTTGAGATTAACTCTTTGTCAGTTGCTTCATTTGCTATTATTTTCTCCCATTCTGAAGGCTGTCTTTTTACCTTGCTTATAGTTTTCTTTGTTGCGCAAAAGCTTTTAAATTTAATTAGGTCCCATTTGTTTATTTTTGCTTTTATTTCCAATATTCTGGGAGGTGGGTCGTAGAGGATCCTGCTGTTATTTATGTTGGAGAGTGTTTTGCTTATGTTTTCCTCTAGGAGTTTTATAGTTTCTGGTCTTACATTTAGATCTTTAATGTATTTTGAGTTTATTTTTGTGTATGGTGTTAGAAAGTGTTCTAGTTTCATTCTTTTACATTTTTTACATTAAAAAAAAATTGTGCCATTCAAACAGTGACTCCTTAATCTACTGTCTCCTGCCTAATATTCAAAATATGCCATTGTCCCAGAAGTCCTTGGGCCCTACCCTCCCTCCTGTTTTCTACAGAATCACATCTAAACTTCTCAGGAAGGCATCAAAAGATGGTCCCCACCGCACGTTCTGTATTTTCACTGCACTTATCACACTCGCTGTCCCCTTCCTCAGCCAGGATGGCACTTCCTTTCTTTTACACCAGGAAAATTCATCTCTTTCCTTCCAGCCCAGTTCAAATCAATCTCTCTCTCCTATCTCCCTCTCTAGCTCCCTCTCTCCCATTAAACTTTCTGCAGTCCCAGCGAACCAGTGGCTCTCCCATTTGTCTCACAAAGCCATGTTCCTACCTAAAGCACAACCTTGGTCCCACTGGGTGAGAGTTAGCAGTCTGGTGTCTCCCTCCCACACAAAAAAAGTTTCAGGCAAGCAGGACAGACTCTCCATTTAGTACCCCGAGTGCCTGGCACTGTGTTCACCGAGGATCAGGAGGTCAATAAACTGTATGGAATTCAGTGAGCTACAGGAAGACTGTGTGCCCTGGAGATGCTGGAATTCCTTACTATTTCAATATGGAAGACACAGTTCTGAAGAGATCAAGGTGTTAAGAGCCCATATCTGCATATCCTGGCTCTAATCTGGAATTATGCAGCAATGCATCAAATTCTCTCTGCATCAAATTCCTCTATGGCTTTTAAAAAATACTAATGCCCAGATCTTACTCCTAGTGGTTCTGATTTCATAGATCTGGAGTGGGGCCTGGGCCATAGCAGATATTAAAAGGTCTGAAGTGAAGAAAAAGAAAAAAAGGTCTGATGTGCTGCCTGGGTTGACACCCTCTGTTGCAACTTAGGGGGCAGGGGCGGGGCAGGGGGGACGGCATCCACCGCATTGGCAGAGCTCCCAGTCCAAGGAGGAGTCAGAAGGAGGGATTACAGGGGTGTTGAGAGAGCTGAGTGTTGGCCTCCCCATCCTTCATGCCCTCTGGCTTTGGGCTGCCTCTTACCCAGAGTGCCATAAAAACAGCATTTTCCAGGAGTGCTGTGAGCAGAAACAGTTGGCAAGTACTGATGTAATGAACACCAACTAATCAGCAATGTCTGTCTGAGCAGTGCTAGGAAGTTTGCACGTCGGCTTATTTAATCCTCAACACACCCGTGGCAGGAAGTTTATGATTCCTATTTTTCTGATGAGAAAAACAAGCCCAGAAGTTGTTTTTCTGCCCAAGGCCATAGAGATGGAAAGTGACAGTCTCGCTATACAATGCAGGAAATCTCTGCTTAAGCACTTAATACTTCAGAGTCAAGAAAGAGAGACTCTGGGGAAAAGAGAAGAGACAGCACGTGAGAGGAAAAGGGGTTCTGGGGAAGGGAGAGGAAAGGCAGAGAAAGACGAGGCAGGATCAGGAAGGGCATGGTGACTTGAGGGCTGTCCCAGGTTTCTGAGTGAAAACTGACATTCTCACCGGAAACCTGGGTCTGGGTGAGACCGCATGGTGGATTCTGGCCACAGGAGGGATGCAAACACAAGCAGTGCCGAATGGAGGGCTGCGGGCTGCTCTCCCGGGTTCCTGCCCAACCCCAAGCCCAGGCTCAAATGTACGAAATCGAGCTGAGAGCACTGAGCCTCAGGTTGGCTGTGTGGATCTAACTCATCTGGTCATGGTGGGTGCTCCAGAAACGTCAGTCAGTCTGTCTGTCTGCCTGCCCCTCTCTCATTCCTCCTGCTCCCCCTGGATCTGAGCTGGGTCAGAGCCCCGGGATCAGTCATACTCACAGGATGTAGGTGATGACACCGATGCTCCTGCAAAACAAAGAACAGTCAAGTCAGAGCCGCCTGGCTCTCCTCCCAGTCCAGCAAGCGACTCCCCGCATGGCTCTGAGGGTCCCTTCACGGCAGCCCCCACATGCTGCCTCAAGCCCCACACCCCTCCCCACCCCACATTTCAGCAGCAGCCTGGGACTCGCTCAGAGTCAACCAGCTCTGGACGTTGAGTCCGAGGACCCACTTACAGCTGTGATGACCACCTCTGAGCCTCTTTCTCCTCATAAAATGAGGATGATAATAACTATCTTACAGGACCACTGGGAGGATTTTAGAAAACCAAGTGATCAAGGTACTCAGCCAACTGGATGGCACAGTTCACATGAAACGAGCCCCGTCTGTGCAGTCAGTCGCTGCGGTATGCCCGGCCCAGCACGGTAGCTAGAATACACGAGGCCCCCAGTGATCACATGGTTGACCAACAGAACGAATTATTGTCACTAGTATGTTTATCACGGCTATGGCAGGTCTCAGGGTGAGCCTGGACCTCTAGCTTCCAGCCCCTTGTTCTCTGCCTTGGCCATGTGCTAACTGGCCACATGCCAGCACCCCAGGAGCAGCCAGAGGCTCTTAAAGGTCAGTGTGGAGGAAGAGGTTTCCATCCAGCAGGATGCCAGCCAGAGCCAGGATCTGGGGCCACCTGGGTGGCCTGTCCCACTTACCACATGTCAGCCTCCAGTCCCAGGGGCTCATAGTTCACAATTTCTGGAGCTGAAAGAAGCCATATTGAAGAGTCAGCAGGAGTATGAAAAGGAGAAGAGAGGATCTTAAGGAGTTTTAGGGAATTAGATGCCAAATGTCTCCATCCTGAACCCTCCCTAAGGAAAATTAGAGAGGTGGATGGAGATAACCTGGGTCTAAGGATTTTGAGGGAGGAAGTTGCCTGTTATTCCGATAGTGGCAAAGACAGAAAGCACAAGGGGACCCCCAGAAAAGGAAGAGGAGGGTGGGGAGAGGAGGGTGCAGGATGGACAGTGGGGCCCACAACAAAGACTGCTTTAGAACTCTCAGCTGGAAACCAGTCAGCTAGCGCTGGAAGGTGATGGGGGAGAAAAGGAGGCAGAGAGAGAATCCACACTCCTCTGCAGGTGTCTAAAGAGGGCACCTCCCACCTGAGCAGGGGCAGGAGGACATTCCGGTGGCCACCGAGGTGAGGAGCAAGGGGTGCTGTCCGAGGGGCATCCAGAAGAAGATGCCAGGAACAGGCTGGGCACCTGGGGTGGGAGTGAGGTCATCACACAGGTGTCATCACACAGGTAGAAAGAGGAGCCATGTGAATGCTGCCAGGACCCCGAGAAGATGCAGAGTCTAGGAAAGAAGACTCTACCCAGGAGAGAAGAGAACCAAATGCTGCCTGGAGATCAAGCCCGTAGCCCTGGATGGCCTGGAAAGCGAGTGCTGAATTTCACACCCACTGCAGTGGCCAGAGAGTGCTGAACATGGGCAGTGAGATAAGAGTGCAGATGACTCTCTTAAAAAGCTTGGTGATGAAACAGAAAAGAAAGAGGGGGCGATAACTAGAAAAGGGAGGATTGGGCCTGTTTTGTTTGATCGCAAATGGGAGAAGGTGGAGAGGGGAAGGCTTAGTTTGTTTGTTAGTGTGTGGGTTAGTCGCTCAGTTGTGTCTGACTCTTTGCGACCCCGTGGACTGTAGCCCACTAGACCCGTCTGTCCCTAGAACAATATCAAAACCTCTGCATCTATGGGATGAGCCCACCATTCCACCCTCTCAGATGCAGGAACCATTCTCCCGGCTTTGCTTATTTGTTAGCTTCCTAAAAATGATGGCATACTGCATCTCATCTACCGTCAACAGACCTTTCTTCCCCACTCAGCTGATGCTTCTACTATTCACTGAATGTTCACCCATGGTCTTTCCTCTTCACTGCTGTATGGTAGTCCACTTTGTGAATACAGACTATCTTCCAGTCATTGCCTTAGTGAACATTTGGATGGCCTCTACTTATATTATTTTATTGTATTATTGTCTTTTATTAGAAAAACATTGCTATGAGCTTTTCTGTACCCATCTCCTGAGACACACACGAAAGGCTTTCTCCAGGACAGTGTTATTCAAAGTGCAGTCTGCAGGCAAGATATGTACAGAAGTTGAGAGTATGTATTTAGAGACTTGTACAGCAATTTGACACTGTCGTGACACTCACACCACGATCACTTTTCAAGGAATTTATTTGCATTATATCTTATTGAAGAAGCTGTACAGGTTACGCTATTTTCCTCCAAGTGGTTCCTCATAGAGAGTTTGAGAAGCACCACTCACTTTCCAGTGCTCATCTGCTTGATGTAAATACACACTCATTTCTGTCCTCCAGGAGCTTTTGTTTGTCCCCTTTCATCTGTACTTTTCTTCCTTGTCTTTTTTTAAAAAATCACTTCTTGTTAGTTTTCTTACTGAGTTTTCCCAACTTCTATTTTTGTAATGGTTACCCCTGAGATTTTACTACGGACATGAAACAAATTCTAACATAAATCAATATTTGGGCCCTCCTCTAACAATCAAAGAATTTTAGAACACTAATTTCAAGTACTCTGTCCTATCTAACATTATTTTCTTCAGTTTCTATCTGTTTTCAATCCCATATTTAAGCTTTATCATCATCATCATTATTTAGGAAAGAAAATAGTTATATTTGCCTAATGTTCACTGATTTCTTTGCTCCTATTACTGCTGGCATTTAGAATTCCAAGTACACCTTTTAGAAGTTCCATTAACAAAGATCTGTTGGAGGTTGTTTTTATTGTTTTATCTTTGTTGTTGTTGTTTTTATTTTGCTTTTTTAACAATCTCTTACCTTCATTCTTGAAATACAATTTCTTCACAACTATGGAGTCTTTATTTTTCCTCAGTTCTTTGAATATTATATTCTACTGGACATTGGTGTTTTAAGAAGCATGCTGTCAGTCCAATTATTGGTTTTTGTCCAATTATTGGTTTTTGTTTATTGTTGGTTTTTGTAGGCAATCTGTCTTTTCTCTCTGGTTGATTTTTAAGATCTTCCCTTTGTCTCTGATGCCCTATAGTTTAAGTATAATGTATGGACTTTATAGGGATGGACTTCTTTCTGATTGAAATACACTGTCCTTTCTGTGTCTGGGGATGCATGTTTTTACATCAGTTCTGAAAATTCTCAGCAGTTTTATTCAGATACTGCCTCTATTGTCTTAATTCCCTCCTCCAGGAATCCAAATAGACTTATGTTAAACTTTTTATTTTAACCTTATTTCACTTATTCTCTCTTTAATGTTTCTATATCTTTGCCACTGTGTGATAATCTAGCTAATTTTTTCCAACTCAGTCTTCCAATTCTTTAATTGTCTCCTCAGCTGTATATAATCTGCTGTTTGGCCCATACACTGAGTTTAAAATTTCAATGAGCGTATGAATTTCTTAAAGTTCTATCTGGTTATTTAAAAAATTTACCTGGTCATTTTTGAGTCTCTTATTGCTTGCTCATTCTTATGAGTTTACCTGTTATTTCTATATATATTCCATTTATTTTATAGTCAATATCTGATCATTTTAATATCCTACTTCCTTGAACATCTAAATCTTGCCACTGCTGCTGCTGCTGCTGCTGCTAAATCACTTCAGTCATGTCCAACTCTCAGTGACCCCATGGACTGCAGCCTACCAGGCTCCGCAGTCCCTGGGATTTCCAGGCAAGAGTACTGGAGTGGGGTGCCATTGCCTTCTCCGCTAAATCTTGCTAGTCTCTGATAAATGCTGACATGTGCACTTGCCTTTAGGAGAGATGCTCTTATTGAATATTCCTGTAGCTCACAGCTCCAGCTCAAAGTTCATTTCACTCAATTTTTAGGGTAGGACAGGTGATACTGAAGGAGTTACTATACTTAAAGATTTATCTTATTTCCTAAGTCCAGAATCACATTAAAAACAATATTTTTCTCAGGAATCCAATTTTGTAGTGAGAGGACCTTTTCGAAGTTTTCCACCACATTCCCAGAAACTGACAGTTTTTAACTCTGGTCTCAAGTTAAAATTTCAAAGAAGGAATAGGGAACAGTGGTTATAACCTGTTCAGGGGTCTATGATGAAAAGGAAGTCATCATAATTTGGGCAGGGGCTTAGAGAAACCACCCTATATATCTGTAAGGAGCAAATAAAGACCAGTTCTGGACTGGAGCTGTGTCATACTGGCTCACAAGAGTCAACCGTGGGCATCCCTTCCCAACTCTGAATTCAGTGAAACAGGTTGGTAGCTTGAAACTGGTAAATGCTATAAGTTAGGACTGTATTTTGTTTTGTCCCGAGACCTGACTGTTAGACATTTACCAGAATATCACTGGGAAAATCCCTCCACAGTTTGTCTGGCTCCACCCATCAATGTCCCACTCACATTGCCACCCTGTGTGAACCCTCTGATCCATCTAGAGAGGACAGTGAACTGTCCCTGATAAACATACTCATTCTGGCCCCCACCCCCGCTATGGGGTGCCTCGGATATGCACCTCCTCTACCCCGGCTTCTTCCCCACCCCACCCCCCTTTAGATTCTCCCCCACCCACAACACCAGCACTTTGTCTCTCGCTCAAGGCCAGGACTGAGCCCACTGACCTTGCGAGAGTGGCTACGTCGCGTAGCAGTCTTTCAGAGCTGTCTATATCCCTCACTTCACAATTAACCACATCCTCTCTCATGACAACTCTTCCATTACTGCCCTGAATTTCTAGTTGAACCATTTATTATTAGTCAACCCTTGGTATGAACTTAAATAAAACATGCTTTTTTACCACATATGTGAATGGTGGGCAGTAATTGCTATCTCAGACAAAGTTTGAGACTGTATACCTGTACCCCAGGTTCAAGCTGGTTCTACCACTGACTGACTGTGTGGCCCTGGGTGTGTCATTCTGAGTGTGGCTCCTTACCACCCCTGTGTCTCTAGCATCTGATGTCTATTATATAGTAGGTAGAGAATAACCACTGGTTGGCCTTAATTAAAATCCCCTAGCTCTCCAATTCCATATCTGTTAAACCAGACCAGATGATCTGAAAAGATCCCTCTAGCACACTTGTTTGATGGTTTGATGTCTTATTTCCACAGCTAAATTATAAGCCCCGTAAAGGCTCCTTCGAGAGATAACCTGGTATAATGGAAAGAGTACAGGCTTTGGGACTTCCCTAGTGGTCCAGTGTATAGGACTCTGCGCGTCCACTGCAGGGGGCACAGGTTCAATCCCTGGTCAGGGAACTAAGATTCCACATGCCGCGCAGTGCAGTCACACACACAAAAAAGACCATAGGCTTTAATGTTGGATGTATCTGTATTTGAATCTCTGCTCTATGATGTACTGGTTGTTTTACCTTGAATAAGGCACTTGATGGAGAAAATATTTTGAACCTGCTTCATAAGATTGTATGGGTATTAATTAGACAATGTCTGTATACAGAACACCAGGCCTAGTGCCTGGCACATGGCAAGATTCCCCTGCTGGGGCTTCTACAGTTTCATTCCCTAGTGGCTGCAGAGTTGGTATATGTGGCCTGAAATTCCATCATGGTGGATGATCTGGTTCATCTTTCTTTTTGTTTAGACTATGGTCAGAAGTTTCAGTCCCCAGATTTTGAGGAAACCATGCCCTCCTTCCATCTCTAAGAGCATTTCAACTCCCCGAGCAGTGAGATGGTGGTTCTCAATTCTCACTCCTTTCTCCTCTGCAAAGCTATTTCTTTATGACCCCCTGGTCTGTGGCACAAGTCCTAAAAGGGGGTTTCTGGGCCTGGGCCAAGGCTGAGAGACACAGAGGGAAGACAGAGCCGCCAGAGCCCTGTTGGAGCTGGGCACCCTGTGCATGAATGAAGGCCAGATGTATGGGACAGGCAAGTGTTTGGATCTGGCATCTGGCAGATAATTTCCCTTTTCTTTTTTTGGGAAATCAAAAGCTACTCCAGAAAAGACTGAGTTTATGGGAATGCAACAGGGTGAGGTAATTTTAAATCTTCACAATCAGTTCGTCTAAGAGCAGGAACTGGGGCCAGCTCTGGGAAGATTTAACTCTGCAAAGGGCCCCAGCCCCACCTGGCCTCCCACTGCCCTGATGGCGCTCAACCCTCACCCAGAGGCCAGCAAGACATTTTCTGTGGACAAAGGAGCATGGCAGGTTATGGGCCACAGGGTTGCAAAGAGTCGGAGATGACTGAAGCCACTTGGCACACACGCACACATGCAAGGCATCATCTCTCAGCCCAGAGGCTACAGCCCCAGACACAGGGTTCGCGCCTGGGATTTCTCTATCTGTTGATCCCAGATTCTCAGCTGGGAGAAAAACAGGCCTAAAACTCACCAACAAATTCTGGTGTCCCAAAAATGTTCTTAAATTCAACTCCATCTTCTATTTCATGAGCCAGGCCAAAGTCAATCAGCTTGATGTGTGGAATGGGAATATTCTTGTCCAACAACATAATGTTTTCTGGCTGGGGAACAAAAAAAAAAGGAAGAAAAGAGGATAAAAGTAAGATGGTAATTAAAGCCCTATTTTATATTTTTGCTTTGGGTTTAAGGTGGGGTTTAGTGTTCTTTTCTAGGAGACCAAACCTGCACAAACCCTTTCTTACTCTTGTGTCCTCGGTCTTCTCCCATGATCCCAAGAACAGACACCACGCTGAGGGCAAGGCCTGGGTTTTACCAAACCTGCTGCTGACAGCAGAACCAGACTGTGGCTTTAGCCCTTCTTCTGTTTCTGAATGGGAGATCCCTGCCATGTAGTGCCTTTGTCTCCCCGTCTGTCAAATGGGCCCAGGGAGATACTTGCAGCATTTCCTGTAAACAAAACCACGGCCTCTCTATGTGTGATGGGGGAGGGGCAATGCAACTTAACCTCAATTTACACTTGGCTTATTGACCTGCACGTTCCTGACTGCCCCTTTCCCCTGGCTGGTCAGCTTCCTGTTGACAACACTCCCCTCCCCTAGACTAACATGTAGCTCAACCTTCTCTAGTGTTTAATTTTGGCCCTCAGTGAGACACAGGAAAAAGCACCTGATTTCCAGGGAAAATACCAGCTGCCTAGACTATTTCCAGCCCAGCAAACAGCTGCCAGATTGGACACAACACTGGGGGTGTCTGCTGGTGTGGGGCCAGCCCTGCCCTGGCCTCACACAGCCCCAGTTCCCAGCAAGGGCAGAACAGGATCCTGAGCTGACCCTTTGCACTCCCACTCAACTGCTCAGAGCAGTTGGTGGGTGAGCAGGTCCCTCTGATTCATCTTCTTTCCTCCTGCTCCTCACCAGGACTATCCTGGATCCCATTCGAAAAGAAAAGCCTTGAAAACATACATGCCCACGAAAACTGGTACACAGATGTTCTCAGCAGCATATTCATAACAGTCTCAAAGTGGAAGCAACTCAAATGGCCATCACTGATGAGTAGATAAATGAAGTGTGGTATATCCATACAGTAGAGTGCTATTCAGCCATAAAAAGGAATGGAGGCAGAGAAAAACATGAAAAGGACATGCTATATACCACGGGTGAACCTTGAAAACATCTCGCTAAGTGAAAATCAGTCACCAAAAATCGCAGATTATACGACTCCATTAATATAAGATATCCAGAATAGGCAAATCCACAGAGACAGAGAGTAGACAGGGAGTTGCCTAGGGCCTGGGGAATGGGGAGTGCCTACTAACAGGTACGGGGTTTCTTTCAGGTGATGAAAATCATCCAAAATTGATTGCAGTGGGAGTTATACAACTTTGTAAATTGTACACTTCAAATGGGTGAATTATATGTGACGCATAACTTTCAATAAAGTAGCTTTAAATAAGTAGATAAGCAAATAAAGAAATGTTTGAGGAAACTGAATGGCCCTGTGTCTCAGAGCACTAGGGAATTTCCCACCTTGCCCTTCTCCCGGAAAGTCTCCGTTCAGTCTCTGTCCACTGAAATCCCAGTCGGGCTTCAAAGTCGGAGTTAATCCAGCTCTTCCTTGAAATCGGCCCTCACCAGCACTGAGCCTTCTCTCCAGCTCGCAGATGTGAACCCTCTCTGGCCCCTGGACTCCTGCATGCTCACTGGAACCCTTCTGCCATGACAGTCGTCACGCTCTCCAACGGTCCTCGCTGCCCTACTGGACCCTCGGCTGGAGGCAGGAGGCAGGTCTTTGCATCTCCGACACCACACAGAACACAGAGGGTGACAGGTGGACGGTAGCCCTCGCCATTGGTTAGACTGACCCTGAATCTGCACTGAAGACACCCCAGGTGTTTGCATCCGGAACTTCCCGCTCCCTGAAGTCTCTGACCTCATATCACAGTGGCTGGAAACTTTCACTCAAGTGAGTTGGATGAGAAACCCTTCCATTTTTTTTCCTTTTTTTAAAAAAATAAATGTTTCCTTTTGAATCTTTAAAGTGTGTTTATTCTTTTTCCCCTCCAGAGATTTTTCTCCACTTTATTTTGAAACTGTGTCAAAGTTCTTTTCCAAGGCAGGGCAGCTCCTTGGGCTCTGCAGAAAGGCAAGCGAGGGCAGCGGGTGGTCAGGACATGGGACACAGGCTAGGAGTCCCACGCCAGTGTGCCGATCTGGCCCTCTGGTGGCTTCTCAGGGACCCCAAGTGTCCTGGCACCTGGGAAGTGAGTTAAGCCCTCCCCACAGCCCACCATCTCCTGAACTGGGGAGCTTCTCCTCCTCCCATTCCAAAGTATTCCCGAGCCACTTTTTGGGAACGTCGCTCTTCCAGGGAACGGCCCTGAGGCTTCTCCCTGGGGCTGAGGCCATCCCAGGTACTCCTGACCACCATGGTGAGCTTAAAGCCCAGCACCACCACAAAACACGCTGAAAGGAGCTGAGAGCTGCAGTGGACACGGCAGACACAGAGCCCTGCTGGTTCCAAGACTGGGGAGCAGTAGGGATGGCCGCAGGGACCCACGGGAAGGAAGAGGCAACAATCAGAGGTGGCATTCTCCCAGGCAGCACCCTGAGCGGTGAAAAGAATCTTTGCCTCACATCCTCTCCCCTCGGTGGCCCACATTCCGGGGAAAACAGCCTCTCCACTGGCTTGTGAGAACCTTCAGGCAAGGCCATGTTTTCTCACCCGAGTCCCATCTGTCCCCTGTCCTATCTCAAGAACCTCACACACAGCTCCCCTGCTTGGGACACTCCCTGCATAGTCCCTACCCCGAATCTGGCTAATTCCTACTCACATTTCAGTAAAAACAGTACCTCCTCCAGAAAGCCTCCCCACACTCACCACCTCCCCAGTTTCCATCCAGCCTGCACTTCCTCTCCTTTAGTGCTTCTCGAACTGCCTCAAGCTTGTCAGTTTACTCACCTGTCTTCTCCACTGGGCTAAGAGCTGCCTGAGGGTCTCAGTCCTACCAACTACCCAAAGCTTGGCCTAGAGCTTGGACCCACCAGGTGCTCAGTAAATGTTCTCCGAGTGAAGACAGGGCCGGTTGGTACCCTCAGGGTGCGCATTACCAGGTCCAGAACACCATCTCCACCCCATCCTTTACTCTGGCTCTTCCTTTTGCCTCGAATGCCTTTCCTACCCTCCATCACACTTTCAGAGCCAGGCCCCCATCTCTGCCTCCTTTTATCTCCTTTCTTTTCAATGAAGCTCACCCTGACCGTGTGCTCTAAGCCCTCAGAGCTGATCATGCTTACCAGCGAGTAGCCCTAGTTGTAGACTCTTTTGTATTGTGATGCACCTTTCCTGGGCAGTAGCCCCTCTGGGAAAATTCAAATCAGTTTTAAGGTTCCTGGCACCCCTCTGATGTCTTACCTTGTGGATGTTTCATAAAATTCTGCTTATGGGAAGTGAAGGAACTGGGACCCCGCGGCCCTTCCCTTTCTTCACCATGGAGGCTCTTCACCACTAAGGGTGCCCGAGAGCACACCTCCCCTCAGGACAGCTACAGGGCTGAGTCAGGAGGTAAAAGACTGACTCAAGAAGGGTCCCAGGGCTAGTCAGAGGGCAGCAAAAAGGCACTATGGTCTAAGCTTCTTCGAGTCTACCCTCCCCAAACTGTGTAGGATAGTGGGAAAGAGCCTAGGCTTAGGTAATGGGAAATTCCAGTTCAGCTCCACCACCAAAGGCTGTGTGAGCATAAGCACGCTTTCCCTCTCTGGATGATATCTGAAGCTCCTTCAAGCTCTAGGCTCTGTGACTGCACGGTGACACAACCTTCCAAGCTGGCTGGGCCAATTCCCACTCCTCTGGGCCCCAAGGCAGGACCTGCAAAGGTTCAGGTCTCCTGGCCCCAGGTCAGGAAGGAAGAGCAGACAGCCCTGCCAGACTGTCCTCTGGGGCAGTACAAAGCTATCTCGACTCCCTCACTCCTGTCATTCTCCTCCAGCTTTATTTACGTCAACCAAACACCTCAGCCACACACCTGACGTAACTTCCAAGGCACGGCTGGAGGAAAGGATCACATTCCCATAGGTGCTGCCACTGCCAAGCCCAGGGCCCACGGAGCAGCCACCGGGAGGTGAAGTCTTTCCCCTCCATTAAAACAAACCCACCAGCTCAGCCCACCAGGCGAGCAGCTGCCAGCCAACGTGCCCTTTAGCAACCCAGTGGACCTGGCCAGAGGTGCCCGGTCTAGTGCCAACTGGAAGCTTATCCTCCAGGGGGACCCAAGTCAGGGGATCCCTACCAGCCTGGTACAGCATGTCTAAGAGTCCCTGAAGGACGAAGGCAGCCTCGGGGAGGTAGAGGGCGCTATGCAGTAAGATGCCAAAGACCAGAGCTTAGAGTCAGGCAGGTCCGGGGTCAAATTCTACTCACAGTGAAACCTGGACAAAGTCTCTGGATCTCTTGGAGCCTTGGTTTCTCATTTGTAAAATGGGAACACCTACTGTGACACAGTGTAGCTCTGAGGATTCAGAGAGACGGTCCACGCAAGGAGCGGTGCCCAGTGAGATTTTAGAGCAGAATGACTGTTTGCTCTCTCTCTCGGGCTGCAGCAGTGACAACAGTCATCCCTGGGGACTTTACTGAATCTGCTGAATCTGAAAAACATGCCCATCGCAGACCTTCCCCCTCTCCCACTCATCTTCTGCTTCTCTCCCCACATCCAATTTCACCCCCAGACTTACAATGCTGGGGCCCTAAGGGACCTCAGACACCATTTAGTCCCTGCCTGCTGCAGAGTTACCCAGAGAGGTCAAGAAACTGCCAGGACACCGAGCAAAGAACAGAGCCCAAGTCAGCTGACCCCCAGGCTGCTGCCCACATGGTCTGCCCATCATCAGGCGAGGTGCTCAGCTCAGCAGAGCAGGAGCCAAGCCAGGTCTGTTAGGGAGACGAGGAAGCTGCCAAGGAACCTTCATGGGAAATGTCAAGCACGGTCCCAGGTTACTCAGGAAGTGCTGGGCAACCTGAGAAAACAAGGCCGTTTGCTGCTAGGCCTCTGTGAGCAGGTTTCCATGGTACTGCAGCAAGTTCTCTGCCCCGACACCTGCCCCACTCCTGGCACACTGTCAATGAGACCACAGATAGCCCCTCCCCACCAGGCTCCAACGCGCCCCAAGCCCAAGTCTGTCTTCGTCCAGCATTCAAGGCCCTCCCACCTCTGGCCAGCATACCCTCTGCTACATCCTGGCTGATTTTCATCACCCCCCTCTCAACCTGCAGTTCACTCGGTGAGAATGCCTTTCTGACAAGCTTCTTCTCGCCTGCTCACCACCCAGCTCCAGCATTTCCCTGCTGGAACCTCTCCTGTGACAAGCCCCATCCCCCACCCCCGTCAATATACACAGCTAGTTGTTCCACCCAAGGGCCTGCATGGTATGTGGACATGCCTCTAGCAGAGAACCAACTACACTACAATTGCCCCTTCCATTTCCTCTCCCCAGTATCCTGAGGCCCCAAAGGGAGGATGGGGGCTTTGTCTCTCTTCTCCATCGCTCCACTCCACCTGCCATGGAGTGGGTGCTCAGGAATAGCTGATGGGATGCAGGGATGAATGAGCCAATGCAGTCACATGCACATCTCTTACACAACCTGCTTTTAGGGAATCAACATAGATAGAGACTTAGAACCTGGGTTTGAATGCCAGTTTTGGTATTTACCAGCAGCCTAACACCAGGCAAGTTACTTAAGCTCTATCAGCCTCAGACTTTTCACTTGTAAATTAGGAATAACCGAAAACCTACCTCAAGAGGGTTACTAACAGGATCAAACAGGGCATATAAAGTGGCCTGTTGCTGTTGTTGTTCAGTCACTAAGTTGTGTCTGACTCTTTATGACCCCACAGATTGCAGCACACCGGGCTTCCCTGTCCTTCACTATTTTCCGGAGTTTGCTCAAACTCATGTCCTCTGAGTTGGTGATGCCATTCAACCATCTCATCCTCTTTTGCCCCCTTCTCCTCTTGCCTTCAACCTTTCCCAGGATCAGGGTCTTTTCCAAAGAGTCAGCTCTTTGCATCAGGTGGTTGAGGAATTGGAGCTTTAGCTTTAGCATTGGTCCTTCCAATGAATATTCAGAGTTGATTTCCTTTAGGATTGACTGGCTTGATCTCCTTGCTATACAAGGGACTCTCAAGAGTCTTCTCCAGCACCACAGTTCAAAAGCATCAATTCTTCAGTCCTCAGCTTATTTATGGTCCAACTCTCACATCTGTACACAACTACTGGAAAAGCTATAACTTTGACTATACAGACCTTTGTTGGCAAAGTGATATCTCTGCTTTTTAATATGCTGTCTGGGTTTGTCATAGTCTTTCCGCCAAGGAGCAAGTGTCTTTTAATTTCATGGCTGCAGTCACTGTCCACAGTGACTTTGGAGACCAAGAAAATGAAATCTGTCACTGTTTCTAATTTTTCTCCGTCTATTTCCCATGAAGTGATGGGACCAGGTGCCACGATCTTAGTTTTTTGAATGTTGAATTTTAAGCCACCTTTTTCACTCTCCTCTTTCACCTTCATCAAGAAGCTCTTTAGTTTCTCTTCTGCCATTAGGATGGCATCATCTGCATATCTGAGGTTACTGATATTTGTCCCAGCAATCTTGATTACGGCTTGTGCTTCATCCAGCCTGGTATTTGACATGATGTACTCTGCATATAAGTTAAATAAGCAGGGTAACAATATACAGCCTTGACTTACTCCTTTCCTGATTTAGAACCAGTCTGTTGTTCCATGTCGAGTTCTAACTGCTGCTTCTTGTCCTGCATACAGATTTCTCAGGTGGCAGGTAAGGTGGTCTGGCATTTCCTTCTCTTTAAGAAATTTCCACAGTTTGTTGTGATCCACACAAAGGCTTTAGCACAGCCAATGAAGCATAAGTAGATATTTTTTTGGAATTCCCTTGCTTTTTCTATGATCCAGCAGATGTTGGCAATTTTACCTCTGGTACTCTGGTCTGTGCTACACAACAACTAGCATTTGCCATGAGTTGTCCCCACACATCACCTTATTAGATTCTCAAGGCCACCAAGCTATGGATGCCCAGTGCCTCCATCTAGCCAGTGAGGAACCTGGGTCTCAGTTCAGGCATTCTGAGCCCCAAGCTGTGCTTTGGGGGCCCCATCTAAGCTAGTTACCCACTGGAATCTACTGGAGACTGTGTTAAAAAGACCAAATTAATTAAATCAGCTCACTGGGAGTGAGGCTCCAGAATTGGTTTTCTAAAGCAAGTTCTGCAAGGAAGTCAAAATCAGAGTGCCCAGTGTTTGGGAACCAACACTTGAGAAGGCCCTGTCTTGGACAGAATTGGGTTTGAACTCCACTTCTGCCCCAGGTTAGCTGTGTGACCTTAGCAATAGACTCATCTCTCTGATCTCAGGCCCCTCATCTGCAAAACAGGAATATTAACATGGTAATGGGTTCTCAGGAGGCACAAGAAAGCCCTAAGAGCCCTTGAGCAACCTCCTTTCCTATACAATGGCCATGACCATGGACCCTTCGTCAAGGGTCTGTCATGTGGATTAAAGGAGTAAATAAACACAAGCAGAGCACTCAGAGGTGAGCCTGTGTGTTTACTACAGCCCTTAATAAGTGTTGGCTGCCACTATTACTGTTACACCACTGCTGTTACCACAACAATCAGCCTGCATCTAGCACTGTCCTGGTTACAAAATGCTTTCACCTCCAGGGTCTCAGAGAGCTTGGGGTGGGCTAAAGCTGGTGCCTCCTGGCTTATGAGAGACTGCTGCTAAATTTGCAGAAACTTTATGAATCAGGTATTAAACTGAGCCATGTAAGAATATTATTTTAATATTAAAAATTAAATTATGGAAATATGTTAAATTATATTTAGAACACTTAAAACTTATTGCTTCTAATTTCTACTATACTTTATTATGTTTTATGTTCTTGAAGTTATTCAATGCCTTTTATCTCTGAGTATAGATCATGGTATGTTACTACGTCATGATATGTTACTGCACTCCTCTCCCCAGCTCTAGTCAGTGTCAGCAATATTGGTACCTTGAAATTGGCCACAGCGGGTATATTTATACCACAGAAATCGGCAGACACTACAAATCAGGACTTGAATTCTTGATTCTAGACTTAGGAAGTGCTAAAGATCACTTAATAACAGAGATTAAATTTATTGTGCTGTGTCTATAGCTATTATTTTGTGCTCTCAGAGAAAACTGAGGAAATATTTTTCAATATTCAGAAATTATTATCCAGTTCAGCAAAGAAACCACTCACATCATTGAAGTTGTGAAGTTCCAATGCACAAGCAATATTCATTGTTTCACTTTCACTTTACCTATTAACATAAACAAAAATACCAACCAACAATCCTGTTGAAAACTACACTCATCTGTCTACAGCATCCATAGGTTAGCTACAGATACAACTAATGAAAAGTGTTCTATGAGAATCAATTTATTTTGTGAAGTTAATAAAATAAAATGTTATATATTTTATATGTGTAAATTATATTATAAACCTTTATATCAGTAGAATTTATAGTAATCTAGTGTGTGTGTGCATATATTTGTTTACTGGAGTCCAGCTATTACTAGAATACCACTGCACAGAATCTGAATAGACTAAATTACTGTTTTGTGTTTCCCAGGTGAGGAAACTGAGGATCAGAGAAATTAAGTAACTGACTCAAGTCCACATGACTAATAAGTGGTGTTGCTAGGTTTTCACTCAGGTATTTTAGTGCCAAGATACCTGCTGTCTGCACCACCCTTCACCACTTCCAGAATCAGACTCTTTCACTCCTAGGGAGATCAGCTCAGAGGAGGGCTGATGGTAGAGATTTGAATGGAACCTAAAAGGTACTATTTGAACACATGATACTTCAGTGCAGGTCAGGCCTGGGCAGGGGTCCAGAGTGGAGGGCTATGGGCAGCTGGCAGTAGCAGGGGGGTCTCTGAGCACCTAACAGTAGCAAAGGTAATAAGGACAAAAGAGGAGGAAGACACTGCACTTTTCTCTTAGTGTCCTCATCTGTAAAACAGGGATCATGGTATTTACTCCAAGTCAGATCAGCTTCACACCCAGTGTCCTGCCCGCCCTGGGAATCTGCCCAGCCTACTGTCTGGAACACACCACCTTATTCATTCCCCTTTTGGGTGTCTCTAGGCCCCCATCCTTTTATGAATCCTTTTGGAGGAAAGAGAGGAATGGGGAGAAATGTGGCCTCATACGGAGGCTAGTTAAAATTCACAGCCAGCACTTGTAACGAGTCTTGGAATTTGCAGGACCCTTTCAGAAATACTGACCTTTCCCTGGCCCCTCACTCCTCTCCGGGGTGAGGAAGTGAGGGGCAATATTATCTCCACTTTCAAGGCCAGGAAAGGTCAGTCCATGACCTGCCCAATATCCCCTAGCAGAGCTGAGACTCAGATGCAGGCTCTACCCACAATCCCCTTCTCTTTCTGCTTCCCATGTAGCCTCTTGCTGTATCTTATAAGAAGCAGTTGGTTGGTTTAATGCTCCCCATTTACCACCAAATTTCAACTCTTTCAAATAATGGCTCTCCATAGTTGAATTTTTGCCACATTTTGTTTCCTTCCTCAATCATTTAGGAGCTCAGTGTCCTCACTTCACTTCTCAGATCACTCTAGGATGGCCTCATAGTAGTTGATGAAGCAGCTAACATGCATTCCTAGGGGCCCAGGCTCCCAGGCTGATACCTGGGGCTTCATGAGATGAAGAGCTCATGGGGGCGCACGCTGAGGCTGGGGCACAAACTAAGCTTTGCGTATGAGGACCAGGAAACAAGGCCCGCCCTCAGAACACACCCAATGGTTAAGGAAATCAGGAGAGACTTAGAAGCCTCAGGAGGAAAGTAAATTATTACAGAGCAAACGTGTGCTGCTTGAGTTGAATATAGACTGAAAAAAGCAGGAGAGAAAATTGTAAAGGTTGTACAGTTCATACACACACACACACACACACACACACACTGTTCATAAAAAGCTGGAGAAGACACACCAAAAGTTAATAGTGATTATTTTGGAGTAGAGACTCTGTAGGTGACTTCTTTGTATGCTTCTGTATTTTCTATGACTTATTACTTTTTATAAGAGCATAAACAACCATCAACTTCATTTAAAAGATGCTTAAGGAGTACCTTTGGTTCATCTCTTCCCCACATTTTTATCATTACCTCCAATTGGCTCACTGTCTCCTATTTATTCTCTCTCCTCTGTCAGATGAATTTTGTTTCTAAATCAGAAATAGAATAATGTTTCTCTACCAATTAAAGGTCTTCCACAAATTACTGTTAATTTTTTTAAGTGTAATAATGGCATTATGGGTTGGTAGGAGACTGAATTTAATCTTGAGAGANAAGGAGATCAGTCCTGGGTGTTCTTTTGAAGGACTGATGCTAAAGCTGAAACTCCAATACTTTGGCCACCTGATGCGAAGAGTTGACTCATTGGAAAAGACTCTGATTCTGGGAGGGATTGGGAGCAGGAGGAGAAGGGGACGACAGAGGATGAGATGGCTGGATGACATCACTGACTCGACGGACATGAGTTTGAGTGAACTCCGGGAGTTGGTGATGGACAGGGAGGCCTGGTATGCTGCGATTCATGGGGTCGCAAAGAGTCGGACACGACTGAGCGACTGAACTGATACGTATATATAATGCTTTTGTACTGTGCTTAATCTTTCGGTCATGTCTGACTCTTTATGACCCCAAGGACTGTAGTCCACCAGGCTCCTCTGTCCATGGGGATTCTCCAGGCAAGAATATTAGAGTGGGTTGCCATGCCCTCTGCCAGGGGATCTTCCCAATACAGGGATAGAACTCAGGTCTCCCACATTGCAGGTGGATTCTTTACCCACTGAGCCACCAGGAAATCCAATGATGCTTTTATATAAATACAAATATAAAAATATATTTTTCTGTTTTAAAGAAAGAGGTAAAGCAAATGTGGCCAAATGTTGAATGGAGGAGGAAGGCATAATGGTGCCAGTTATATTCTTACAGTTTCTTCAAATGCTTTGAAATGTTTTCGTAAAAAAGAAAAAAAGAATTGACAGGAAAGTCTTCCATGGCTGTGACTGCCTATACAAACTTCTTGGTCAGCCCTAAACCTTTTCAGTCTCACCCTAACCTATCTTGACAGTCAAAACTGCCAAGTCGTGAACTTCCCTGGTGGTCCAGCAGTTGAACATCTGCCTGCCAATGCGGGGGACACAGATTCGATCCTTGGTCTGGCAAGATCCCAGAGGCTGCAGAGCAACTAAGCCTATGAGCCACAACTAATGAGCCCACAAGTTGCAACTACCGAAGTCCACATGCCTAGAGCCTGTGCTCCAAACAAGAGAAGCCACTGCAATGAGAAGCAGCTCATGCACCACTGCCAGAGAGCAGACCCTGCGAGCTGCAGCTAGAAAAAGCCCATGCACAGCAACAGAGGCCCAGCACAGTCAAAATAAATAAACAAAAGTGGTTTAAGAAACTGCCAAGTCTCACCTCTGTTTTATGCTCCAAGGTTTTAGTATGGAAATCATCTTACTCTTGTAAGATCTACTTTCAAATGCATGCACATTTTATAGTAGTTAATAGAGCACAAATTGATTTTTTAAGTATGAGGAATAATCTATTAGAAAGAAAAAACAATGCAATCAGAAGAAAAATTAACTGTGCAAAGGATAAACAGCATAGACCTTTGGATTAACTATGTGTAAAAGGCATGATGCAAGCAAGTACAAAATTTGCTGTTAGAATCTGGTGAAACAGAAGCTGGTGACACTCAGCTTTGCTTACTGTCTCCTCACTGGCTAAGTTCAAGTACTGTGTTAATCACTCAGTCATGTCCCCGACTCTGCGACCCCATAGAGCCCACCATGCTCCTCTGTCCATAGAATCCTCCAGGCAAGAATACTCGAGTGGGTTGCTATTCTCTTCTCCAGAAGTTCAAGTACCAGCCCTGTCATTTAATACCTGTGTGGTCTTGGACAAGTAATTTAACCTCTTTTAATCTCAAGTGCTTTATGTATAAAAAGTAGAAATACCTTGTACCTCAGTGGGTAGCCATGAGAATCAAATGAGAGATGTGTAAGCATGCTGTATTCTAGAAAGTACCAAGCATTATTAGTGGAAATTCCCTGGTGGTCCAGTGGTTAGGACTTGCCGCTTTTACTATAGGGGCCCAGGTTCAATCTCTGGTCAGGGAACTAAGATCCCACAAGCCAAACAATATGGCCAAAATAAATAAATAAAAATAAAAGCACATTGGTGGAATTCTAATAAATAAGTTCTATTAAGCTAGTGTCACTAGCTTCCCAGGTGGCACTAGTGGTAAAGAACCCTCCTGCCAATGTAGGAGACTTAAGAGACATGGGTTCGGTCCCTGAGTTGGGAGGAGCCCCTGGAGAAGGAAATGGCACCCACTCCGGTATTCCCACCTGGAGAATCCCATGGACAGAGGAGCCTGGTGGGCTGTAGTCCATAGGGTTGCAAAGAGTCGGATGTGACCAAAGTAACTTCACATGCACACACGAATAATATCATTGTTATGAAAGCTTGATGAACAGAACCAACACATCATGAACATACAAACAGTTTAAAGGATGATCAGGGCATAGAGGAATTTAGATTGTTGGAGTATCTTGCTCAGGAATTCACTCCTCCTAACACTGTTTATCAGAGAAGGCAATGGCACCCCACTCCAGTACTCTTGCTTGGAAAATCCCATGGACGGAGGAGCCTGGTGGGCTGCAGTCCATGGGGTCGCTAAGAGTCAGACATGACCGAGTGACTTCACTTTCACTTTTCACTTTCATGCATTGGAGAAGGAAATGGCAACCCACTCCAGTGTTCTTGCCTGGAGAATCCCAGGGACAGAGGAGCCTGGAAGGCTGCCGTCTATGGGATCACACAGAGTCGGACACACAACTGAAGTAACTTAGCAGCAGCAACACTGTTTATGTAAATCAAAAAGTCCCTTCTGAGTTCTGGGTTCCTGGTTCGCATACAATTTCATTCAGTTCTCATGGTGTGTTCTTCTTGCTTAAAATACACATCAGATCTGAGAACCATCTTCCATTTCTGAATTCTGAGGTTGACTATGGGTACGTATTGGGGAGACACACCCATACTCAGAGGGGAAACTCCCAAATCCAAAATACACAGAAAACCACATAGAAACGCCCTCTGCAAGGCCTTTATTTGTTTGGGGTCACATACCAGGGTGAGGTTCCTGGGTGGTGTTAAGCCACATTTTCTGGTATCCATCCTCCAGATGGTACCTTGGGTGCTACCCAGGACAAGGGACAGTCAGCCCAGTGTCACGTCCAGGGCAATATCATCCACCTGCACCCCTTTACCTACTCAGGCCAGGAGGCCTGTCCATGGTGGATTTATAACACATGTCAAGGTGGTGTTCATTCTGCATAGGCAAAGAGCTTACCCCTTGGAAGTGAGTGTCTTTTGGTGAGAGTCGTAGTTAGCTTTTATTTCAGATGGCCTCGCCACCAGTCTCACTGCGGCCATCTCCCCGTAGAGGGTGGGTTCTTGTAAGGCAGGTGCCATATCTTACTGATGTTTGCCACCCTGCCCTTAATGAAAAATAAACAGTCCCTCAATAAATGCCACATCATGGAATTGAAAACTGCCCACAACCTCTTCTGCTTTTTCCAGGTGCCATCCATGCGTGCACCTGTCTTACTCAGCATTCATTCATTCACTCATTCATCCAACACTGAGTAACTCACGTGTCAGGCACTGCACTAGAGACAAGAGCAGAAAGCCATGCACGGTAAATGCTCCCAGTGGAAGCATTCTGTACAAGGGAAAGAAGCGAGGAAGCAGGTTAGCTCTTCATTACACTCTGGGAGGTGGCAAGGCATGGGAAAGGCTTCCTAGAGGAAATGGCATTTCTGTTGGGCCTGGAGGACAAGCAGGAAGTCCGTGAGCAGGAAAGGAAGACTAGTAGCCTCCTGGATTTGAACGGCACTAACAGAGTGGGGGAGGGGGAACAGGAAATTTATCTGTCATCTTGGTGCCTGGGGCTCCTGCTTTGGAATGGGGAAAGGGGAATGAGGCCAGAACTGGGGCTCAGGCAGTACAAGACAGGCCTGAATGCCATGCTGAGAATGGGTTCATTTGTCCTGTGGGTGACAAGGATCCATCACAGATTTCCAGGCAATAACATGCCATGATCTATTTTCACCAAGACTGTTTACTGTACATCAATCTTTCCATTCATCTGCTCTCTGCCACAAGGCTGGGAGTATATCTTAAGCAGGAATAGAGTCTCACCATCCCCAGCATTAGCACAATGGCTGACATGGGAGGAGAGGTCATTCCTATTCCAAAGGCCGGCCAGAGAGCTGACCCTCCTCCATCAGCTGCTCCTTCCAGCTGGAAGGTGAGTGTGGAGAACAGCTCATGGGCAGAGGCGTGGAGATAACATGGTGACTGAATTCATGGGGCAGCTAAGCTAGCCTGACTCACCTGCCAAGAAGTAACAGAATACAAGAGGAGGGGAGGCCGAGAGCCCTCATGGAGAAGGAAAACCAGCAAGAGAAATGTGTTCATATAAAATGAATTGTATATGCCGAGAAACAACACGGAACCACGAAGTCCCCTCTAAGCCACCAGCTGGAACTTCTGCACGAGCCCCTCTAGCAGGCAGGAAGTTCCAGCCAACACGTACTCACATTCTGGCTCCAGGAAGTGTCTAGCCAATCATGAGGTAATCCCACTGAGTTCCAGCTATTCATCACTTCTGAAGTTGCCCAGCTGGGCCTGGGCCAAGGGACCCATGGGTGGGGAGTCAGAAGGCTCAGAGTCCACATAATGCTAAGGATATGAGGCAGGGAGGGGGTTACCAGCATCCTCACCTACGTGCACCCAGGAGAAACCCAGACTGTCTCCAGGTTGTGGAAAACATCCAGATTGAGCCCAGGAGCCAGACAAGATACCCCACCAGCAATCCCACCTAACAATAAGCTCAGCTCTCTGCTGGCCAACTTCGAACTGCACTAGCAGGCTTTATTTTCCTACTCTAGCAGGGCCCAAAACAAGAGCTGTGTATTCTTTTCCTCTGTTATGGGAAGGGAAGTAGCAAAACCAGCTACTATTACAGAGCACCTATCTAGTATCCAGCACTTAATCCTGCTTCTGTCTCATTTCTACAACTCTGACAGCTAAATATTATTATTTGTGTTAAAAGATCCCATCTGGACCTCCTGGAGCCAGAAAAAAACACAGAAAATAAGTCAACTATCCACAGCATTATCAGGAAGAAATCACAGGTGAATCCAGGCAGCCCATTTCCTGCTTAGTGTATTATCATCCTGAGGTCCAAAGGCCAGCCCAGACCACACACTCTTTGATGACCCTGACTTGTTCTCTGTGACACCCAAGTGAGACTCTGCAAGATGTCTTCTGTTGGAGGAACTCAAAATACTGTGACAATTAGACTAAGGAGGGGAGGCTCACAGCAGGTCACCCCACAGGGCAGAGTGAGAACTGGGCTGGAATCCACGTGTGGAATGTGAGCCCATGCCCTGGTGCAGCCGCTGAGACCCCGGGCACACCAAACCCTCTCTGGGCCAGACCCAAGCCAGTGCTTGGGTGTCATCCTGGACTCTGCCCTCCCCCTCATCTCCCACATCTAATTAGGTACCTAATCAATCTTCAGAGCAACCTTAAAAGATCTTGAATCCATCCCTCCCCAAATTAATTTGGCACTTGCCACATCTCACCCAGATTACTGTGCCCACTCTATCTGTGCTCCCATTCAGAGGGATCTTTCTGAAATACACATTGCTCTCTTCACTTCCCTGCTCACCTGGTCCCGTATCACTAAGAGTAAAGTTCAAATTCCTTGGCTTAGCTCTCATACCCTGAGTCTGCCTTCTGCTCTCCCCCAGGTTCTCCATTCAGCACATTCAACCTTTGCCTGAACTACCCTGAATGCTATTTCAGGACCATGTACCTGCTGACCTCTCTTCCTTATAAGGCCCTTCCCTCTGATAATGCCTGATAATCCTTCAAAATTCAACTCAAATAGCACCTCTTCCAAGAAGTCCTCTTAGATACCAGAGTCTGACTTAGATGCTTTCTTATTTAGACGCCCAGCCTCCATGTACTTCCCCCTATCACAGCACTTAGAGTTATTGATCTCTCTTTTCTGATTCCTGCACAAGTTCCTGGAAAAGAGGAACTAAGCTAAGAGAAGTCCTGAGTTGATTTTGTACCTGTAGCAACACCCAGGCACTCAGCACAATGGTTGAAACACCACAGGAATTTCTACATAGCAAAATGAGTGGGTCTCCTCCCCAGTAATTGAGCCCCCTGATCACAGGTTGGAGGATCTTTATGCTTCACCTGTCTGTAAAGGCTCAACAGTCTGTGAAACTGAGCTCAGCTACTATGGGAACCAGTCCTTTGACTCTGACCACACCCTTGCTTTGTGAAGTTCTATGTGGTCACAGTGAACTTTCTCGACCCTGAACGCCAGTGACCACAAATGATCAGTGGCCCCTGGAAGCAGTTTCACGGCTACAGGAAGGGGTGAGGTGGGGGAATGCAGCCAGTAGTCACTGGGCTCTAAGATTTCCAGCCTCTGATCAAGGGATGCTTGTCACTGTGCTGGGTCCAGGGCACCAGGCAACCTCAGCAGTATTCATCTGAATGCGTCTAGCTCTGCTGGCTCGGGAGTGAACTCTTGGTTACTGAAAAATTCAGTCTTGTGCAATGGGTTTGGTTTCACATTTCCTGTCCTTGGCTCACTTATTTAAAAATTACACCCCAAATGCTCCCTGCAAGAGATAAGGTACCTGTAGCCTGACTCAGAAGCTTCTTGCCATCAGCCCCTACATGAATAAAACCTGATCTGTGGAATGAAACTCAGGACAGGGAACTCCTGGGCCATCATTTCTTTTCCAGGAGCTCAGAGTCTTCAACTGTAAGATGAGGGAGGAAAGTCAAGGGAGTGCTGACCCCTCCTGGCAATGATATTTGGAGAGACTGGGTCCATTCTTCCTGAACTGACTCTTCATTTCTCCCCATCACTGACCTTGAGATCAAAGTGAGCGATTTTCTTGGCATGAAGGTAGTTCACCCCTTCCAGGATCTGCTTAATGAAGCTGGTTGCCTCCTCCTCACTCAGGGATTCCTTCTGGGCCAGGAAGTCGAAGAGCTCCCCTCCGGACACTCTGCAAGACACCGGTAGGGAGGGCCCAGGCCCAGTCAGCCCCATGTGCCAGAAGCCCAAGCCCATGCTCCTGCCCCTGCCCTCAGGCACCCTGCGGGGCAGGACCCCCTCACCCACCTCTCCGGCTCAGTCCAGCCAGCACAGGGACTGACTTTGCTATTGCTTCTATTTGCTGTGTTCCTCCCTTCAGATCCCAAGAGACGGAACCCTCAGGGGACAGCAAAAGGGCCTCTGCTAACACTCTAGGCTCAGGTCCCTGGTTACCCTGGGTGCTCCCCTCCCACCATACAACGGAGGTGACCGAGGCCAGAAACAAGTGCTATGTGGGATGACAAAGAGGAACACATGCCGGGCCAGAAAATGGAGACTTAGTTTCCAGTCCAGCCCTGCTACTGGCTTTGGACAACTCCCTGCCCCACCTCCTCTAGGCAGGCCTCAGTTTCCTCACCTGCAAAATGGGCAGTCTGATCATGATTGTTCCCAAACCCCCTTTCTGTGACTTTATAGAAGGCATGACCTCTTCAAAGGCCTGTCCCTACCTTAACCATCAAGATCCATCCTTTACATTCATCTTTAAAAACTCTAAAATACTGCTTTGGGGCTCACACTCCACTTTTCAGGATGTTATGGTTGATGTGGCAGGAAGAGAGACCAACAGAGCAAAAAGAATCTCCCCTGTAAAGCCTAATTTACAGTTTTACCTGAATTCGGGATTTAGGGTTGCCAGACAAAATGGGAGATTTTTATTTGCTAAATCTGACAGTCCTACTGGGCTTGTTTGGCCCCTGCCACATGCTGAGGTATCCAGCCAGCATGCACATCTCAGGAGCTGGGACATAGTCAATGCTCACCCCAGGAAAAGATCTCAGGAAGGGATCAGGGCCAGGCAATCCGGGAACTCAGGATCAGCTGGAAAACTTGTTTAACATGCACATTTTCAGGTCCTAACACAGACCCTACCAAATTAGATTCTCCAGCAGCAAGGCCTCAGAATCTGTATTTTAGCAGAATAATGGTAATATAATAATAGCAACATAATAATGGTAACTGATAGTTATTGAATACTTGGAGCATTATGTATACTTCTTACACGTTATCTCATTTAATCATCACAACACCCTATGAGCTAAAGGACTATTATTTTGCTATCTCACAGTTGAAGAGACAGGCTCAGAGAGGTTAAGTCACATGTCCAAGGTCAAACAGTCAGTAAGTGGTAGAATCAAGATTCAAACCCAAGCAGAATGACTCTCAACCATTATACCGTAAGAGACCTCAAATGATTTTCGAATGGCTTCTGTTCATTTTGGGAATCATTCACGCCCTGTCACCTAGTCCATCCTAATTAAAGAGCCTCAAAAATCTTTTTTCCTTTCTTTAAAAATATCCATATATGGACCCACTCATCATTCTTAGCATCATGAAAAGCAGAACAACTGGACATGCCATGGTATAATAGGGAATACACAGCAACACCTACAAAATATTACAACCTGAAAAACTGAAACTAAACCTTAGCTTAAACATCTTGTTATAAAATCACTGCTGATGAGAAAAGGAAAACTCAAAGCCACCCCAAGCCCTGGGCTATCCTCTGACATCCCCGTCCAGAGGCGTGAGTGCCCTCTCACCCTGGGCTGTCAGGGTCTGGCTGGTTCTCTCCCCAGCTACATTACCTTCGGCTCTCACAGCACTGTGTGCAAGAAAGACATTCAAGAGAAGGTGGATGAATAAAAGAACAAAAGAAAAAATAAGACATTTAAAATAGCAACACAGAAAGACCTCTGTGCTCCCAATGCAGGGGGCATGGATTCCATTCCCACAAGCTTCAACGTGCGGCCAAAAACTAAAATAAAATAAAACAAATCTTAAAAATAAAAGAAAACATTAATATGGCACAGAATATTCTATATCATAGAGAAGTGAAACCTTGGCATTTGTAAGAGAACTGTCGGAGTCCTCTGCAAATTTTCCAATCCACAGTGTCCCTTGGGAACACACAGGACCCAGCCCAACCTTTGTTCTGTTATACTTGCAGCCTTGCTGGGTCGTGGGAGGCTGTGACCTCGGGCATATACTGCCCTTCCTACCTTAAACTGAATGCTGCACTGGGGTAAAAGAATATCATGATAATGGAGATGTGTCCTTCACCCAAAGTTACTGATGTAAAGGCCCTGGCTGGGTGAGGACTTGGGGTGGGGAGTCAGTAATTAGCTGCTCTACCTGAAAGTGTGATTTGGCCAAGAGACCCGGACAGAATGGACTCCTTTGGATGAAGAGAGGAACAGCTATGGTGGCCCTTAGAATTGCCCCTCAGTTCAGTTCAGTTCAGTTGCTCAGTCGAGTCCGACTCTTTGCGACCCCATGAATTGCAGCACACCAGGCCTCCCTGTCCATCACCAACTCCCGGAGTTCACTCAGACTCACGTCCATCGAGTCAGTGATGCCGTCCAGCCATCTCATCCTCTGTCGTCCCCTTCTCCTCCTGCCCCCAATCCCTCGCCACATCAGAGTCTTTTCCAATGAGTCAACTCTTTGCATCAGGTGGCCAAAGTACTGGAGTTTCAGCTTTAGCATCATTCCCTCCAAAGAAATCCCAGAGCTGATCTCCTTCAGAATGGACTGGCTGGATCTCCTTGCAGTCCAAGGGACTCTCAAGAGTCTTTTCCAACACCACAGTTCAAAAGCATCAATTCTTCAGTGCTCAGCTTTCTTCACCATCCAACTCTCACATCCATACATGACCACTGGAAAAACCATAGCTTTGACTAGATGGACCTTTGTTGGCAAAGTAATGTCTCTGCTTTTGAATATGCTATCTAGGTTGGTCATAATTTTCCTTCCAAGGAGTAAGCGTCTTTTAATTTCATGTCGGCAACCACCATCTGCAGTGATTTTGGAGCCCCCAGAAATAAAAGTCTGACACTGTTTCCACTGTTTCCCCATCTATTTCCCATGAAGTGATGGGACCAGATACCACGATCTTCGTTTTCTGAATGTTGAGCTTTAAGCCAACTTTTTCACTCTCCTCTTTCACTTTCATCAAGAGGCTTTTGAGTTCCTCTTCACTTTCTGCCATAAGGGTGGTGTCCTCTGCATATCTGAGGTTATTGATAGAATTGCCCCTAGAGACTTGGAAAGTGGGAGGCTGATGAGTCTGCTGGGGTGATGGTCCCAGCCCTGACACCCAGGCTGGGAAGGCTTGCATCAGTTCTCAGGCATGTCTTCTCAAGGGTATCAAGAAGCCTGGGTTTTGTTTCAACCCAGCTGTTACCCTCGCAATGTAGTTTGTCCCCAGAGCTTCTCAGCTTCAAGGCCTCTGCCCTGGAGTCACCCCCCTCCACCCAAGCTTCTCTTCTCTCACATTCCTAAACAATTTAACTTAGAGAGGAAAAGAAAAACCTAACAGCCTGGCCTCTGCTCTGCTCCCAGTCCCCAGGACTCAATGCCCCCACTGAGGTTATCACTTTCCACCAGCCTGGAGTCAAGGGGGCCCCAGAGGGGTCAGGAGCCTGGGATGGGAGGGCTGTGCAAACCTCCCAGAGCANAAAAAAAAAAAAAACCCAACCCAACCAAATATCGTTTAGTAATTATAAAGGACTTGGGAATTCCCTGGCTGTCCAGTGGTTAGGACTCCACACTTTCACTGTAGGGGGCATGGGCTGGATCCCTGGTCTGAGAACTAAGATGGCTCCCCCACCCCCAAAAATATATATACACACAATATATGTATGTACATAAAACAAATATATATATTCAATATATAGAGAGAGACAGACAGTAAATAATGAACACTGCTTTAAAACAAATGCCCCAGGGTTGGCAAGGCTGCAGAGAGGTGGGATATTCCCATGCTGCAGGTGGTACTGGTTAACCAAGACTGTCCTTGGTGAGGACACCAAGAGCCTAAAAATGTCAGCTTGGTCACTCCATTCCTGAGAATGTATCTAAAAAAAAAAAACGAATTCAAAAGAAAATGGGAAAATATGGGAAGAAAGTTGCTTTATGGCAATAAAATCTATAAGGGTTAGAAACTGAAAAATCAAATGCCCTACAACAAGGAGATACATGTATATAATTCAAAGAAACATGATACAGTCAGTGAAAAGGAAAAAAGTGTTCATGGCATTATGTGAACTTAATGGCAGAGGGGAAGTAGAGCAGAAGAATGTACAAGTACAGAGATTGTACACAAACAGATAAAAAGACTGAGAGGAGCCACAGGGACACATAAATGGCGGTGTTTGGGTGGTTGGCTTCTGAATATAATTTCTTTTTTAATTGCTATAAGGTTTTTTGGGCAATAGACTCTAAGAAATGACCTGGCTTTCCCAGCAAAGGTGGACTTGTCACTCTGCTGGGAACCAGCGTGCCATCTGCTGACCCCTAGCCTTGGGACACGTCATACCTCGGGCCATCCTGAAGGAACGCCCTCAGGCTTGTCTGAGCCAGGCAGGTGTGTACAATGACTAGTCCAACTGGCTGAGAGGTCCCTGGGAGAAACATGGAGGACTTTGGAAGTTAGAGGCGGGAAAAGTATGGGTGATTCTGTGCACTGGAATGTTGAGTTGGATAATTTAAGAATCCAATGCAAGAGTATGCAAATGCCCATCTGCTACATAAATCTATAGCCTGGCAACACCAGAGCATGTTCTCAAATTAGAATGGTCTCCAAAGTCAGGTGGCCCACCCAACCTGCAGGTGGGTTAAGGATGGCTGCCAGCTTGACAGATGAGAGCTGAAGCTCAGAGGTGTGAGGTAACGCCTCAGGCCACAAAGTCAGGGGCTGCTGAGACAAACGACACTGCTCCTTTGCTCACTAGGAGATGCCTCACATCTATGAGGCTTAGAACACTCCCAACACGGGGTCTTGCTGCTTGGCTGGACACAGCCATTGCCACTTGTGCCACAGTCCAGCTCAGACTCTCTGGGCCACCAGAGCCCCACATCCCCAGTCCGTGGAATTGTCTCCAGGAGGTGCCCGACCGAACCCTGGAGTCTTGGTATCACCCATCCAAATTCCACCAGACTTGGAATGAAAGCTTCCCCAGCAGGCCCAGCCCAAGGCCATCCCACCTCACACACACAAGCAGTGTGGCCCCAACCCTGGTCCCGCTACTTAGGCTGTAGGATCTAATAAGTGACCTGGACTTCAGTGTTCTTGTCTGTAACATGGAGATAATAAGAGTCTCCGTGTGATAGGATTGTTATGAGGATTAAATGAGATAATAGACATTCTTGGCAAAGTGAATACAAAGTCCTCTCAGGGTAAGTAGAACACGTCCCTCAGCACAGCTTCTTTGGAAATTGAACAAGATGACTAGCACAAAGGACCTTGGCTTACAGCAGAGCTCTCTAAATAATTGTTACTACAATAACCAGTATTCTTGCCTGGAGAATCCCATGGACAGAGGAGCCTGGCAGGCTATATACAGTTCATGGGGTTGCACAGAGTGGGACACAACTGAGCAACTAAGCACGCATGCACAATAATAATAAAGGCATCAGACACAGTACAGTGGCAGGGGCTTTCCTGGGGAGGGGCTGGGGAAGGGCTTCACAGAGCTGAGGGCGCTTGTTCTTCTCTGAAAAACAGACTCTCTTTAATGGCCCTCCTGCTCCCCTCGTCCACCCTCTAACATGCTCACCAGCCAGGAAAGTACCCCAGCACTCCCCACTTCTTCCCTTTGATCTCCAGGGTCCAATGAAAGCCAGACCTAGACCCTGGCCCTCAGTCTCTGCTGCCTGGATTCCGGAGGAGCGGGTAACTGAGGGTAACCGTCCCCTGCTGACTTCATCTACTCCGGGTGGAGCTTCTGGCCGGCTGGTTGCTGCTCCCTCTGGGGCCTGTGGCTGAACCGCTCCCCCTCAGAACCCCCAGCCCCAAGCCTGCTGCCCACCGGGTCCCAGGCTCCCACTCACAGCTCGAGGATGAGCACCACGTCGGTGCGGTTCTCAAAGACGTCGTGCAGCGTGATGACGTTGGGGTGCAGCACCTGCCGCAGGATGCTCACCTCCCGCTCAATCTCCTCCCGGCACACGCCCCGCCGGCTGGCCGGGCTCTGCCGCTTCTTGATGAACTTGGCCGCGTACTCCAGCCCCGTGCTCTTCTCCCGGCACTTCTTCACAATGGCGAACTGGCCGCTACAGGGACACAGACACACACAATGAGGTCATCACTGCGGTCATGGGAGGAGTGACCTGGCCGCCACCCCCAAGCCACAGCAACTCCTTCTTCCAGGGCAGGACAAGTCATGTCATCAGCCAGGATCCCCACCTGGCCATCATCCAGAGACGGAGACAGAGAAAGTTCTGGGCTCCCTTTCTGTTCCTGTGAATCCTATACCTTGTACTAGGAAGGAATGGTAGAATCGTCATTCCCAGTGTACAGACGGGAACACTGAGGCCCTGAAAGGCTACTGGTTTGATCCAGATGACACAACTTCAGCTAGAACCTCTGTCTTGTATTCACGAAATCACAAGGTCCAGAGGTTTATACTACTTAATGGAAAGATTTGAAAGGAAAAGCAGAACTTCCCTGATGGTCCAGTGGTTAAGACTCTGAACTTCCACTACAGGGGGTACAGATTTGATCCCTGGTCAAGGAACTAAGATCCTACAAGCCACAAGGTATGGAATGAATGAATGAATAGTAAAAACGGTCAGTACAGTCAAACTGCTAATAGTAACAATCATCTGTTTGGGCCTCCCTTATCTGGAAGGAAGTACAAACTCATCTGTTTAGAACTGTAAGGAGACAAAGCACCTCTCTAGTCTCACATTTGCACCTTGGTTTCCAACCCTTCCCAACAAATAAAACCTCAGTTACCTAACTCGAGCCAGGCAGTGGCTCAGACAATAAGAGGACAGAGCAAACACCAGGCTAAAGCACTTAAAGACAAGGCCAGAGGCTACGCCAGCAGGGCTGGGGGGATCCCGATAGGAGTGGGGATGGGGTAGAGGCAGCCTAACACCGTTAGTAACCACGGTGGGTGTTTGTCATGGTTAGAAGACAGATGGTACACGGAATTTTCCAGGCCAGAATACTGGAATAGGTAGCCATTCTCTTCTCCAGGGGATCTTATCAACCCAGGGATCAAATCCAGGTTTCCTGCATTGCAGGTGGATTCTTTACCAGCTGAGCCACCAGGCAAGCCCAAGAATACTGGAGTGGGTAGCCTATCCCTTCTCCAGTGGATCTTCCCAACCTGGAAATCGAACCAGGGTCTCCTGCATTGCAGGTGGATTCTTTACCAGCTGAATTACCAGGGAAGCCCAGATAGCACCCGAGAATTGTAAAATATTAGGAAACTGAGGCACAGGAAACATCAAGTGACTCACCCAAGGTCATCACGGAGTTAATGGCAAAGCCAGGCCAAAGAGCCGAGGACCCTGCCCACTGTTCACAAAGCTGCTAAGACAGGTGAAGGAGTCAAGACTATGCTCAGTGCTCTTCAGGGCTGAGCCTGAACCCTTCACTCCAGGGACCTAGACAGCATCCATGAAATGGTGCAAACTTGGAAAACTCAGCAGTGGCCACAGGACTGGAGAAGGTTAGTTTTCATTCTGACCTCAAAGAAAGGAAACACCAAAGAATGTTCAAACTACTGTACAATTGTGCTCATTTCACTTGCTAGCAAGGTAATGCTCAAAATCCTTCAAGCTAGGCTTTAGCAGTATGTGAACCAAGAACTTCCAGATGCACAAGCTGGATTTAGAAAAGGCAGAGGAACCAGAGATCAAATTGTCAACATCTGTTGGATCATAGAAAAAGCAAGAGAACTCCAGAAAAACATCTACTTCTGCTTCACTGACTATGCCTAAGCCTTTGACTATGTGGATCACAACAAACTGGAAAATTCTTAAAGAGATGGGAATACTAGACCATCTTACCTGCCTCCTGAGAAACCTGTATGCAGAAACCTGCCAAAGTGGCAAGTAGCCCCAGGCCAGGCTCTCTGAGTGCTCTAAAGGCAGCCCCCTCCACACACACACCCAGGGAAGGGCAGCGGCCTTCACCATCACTGGGGTGAGGTTAAGGCAACCACTGGGGGCCACTCTCAGTCTTTGGAGACTACCCAGTGGCCACCCTCCTGGGGATCCTCCCATTTCCCTTCCACCAGTGTCCCAGGTTTGCCTGACACCCACAGTACCTACTGCTTGAGACAAAAATCATAAAAAATTTAAGGTTCAGCTTAATGGTTTAACAAGGGGCTGCCAAACTCCACACTTTGGATGTACTCTCTTAGTAGCGCTGGGGTAAAAGTTACACACAAGGAAGTGCTCTGGATGCAGTAAGTCCCCTACATAAGAAAGAGTTTCATTTCAAAAGCATGTTTGTAAACCCATTTTGTCTGTAAGTCTAACAAAGTTAGCCTAGGTACCTGACTAACACAATCAGCTATATAGTACTGGACTGTAATAGGTTTATAATACTTTTCACACAAATAATACATAAAAAACATAACAAATAAAGAAAACATTTTTAGTCTTACAGTATAGTACCTAGAAAAGTACAGCAGTGCAGTACAACAGCTGGTATACAGGGGCTGGCATCGAGTGAACAGGCAAGAAGAGTTACTGACTAGAGGAGAGAGAGGAGGTGGGAGAGGGTAGAGCGGAAGGATCATCAGCAAGAGGAGATGGAGGGCGAGCTGCAGTTTCACTCACACCTGACACGGATGGGACGCACGTCTGTGTCTTTGAAAGTTTGCAGCTTGAAGGTTCATACATAGGGGACTTACTATGTTTGCCTCAGCCTCAGAAACTGGTAGTACATCTGAATCACTCCATTACTAGAATAATCCTCAGTGAGACAGCTTCAGAATAAACTCAAGTGATCAAAAAAACAGACCCTCAAGTAGAGCAAGTAAGGAATAAGAGATGCCAACACTTAAATAGCTTTCTATGGCAACCATTGTAGAGACATCACCAAACACCTGTTCACACACCCCTCCATCCCCTCTTCCCCTGTACCTAGTGCTACCTGAGTATGTACTCTGTGCCAGGCTCTGCCTGCACAGCAAGGGGCAGGGACCAAAGACTCAGACATCAGGTACAGACGGAGCTCGGGGGAGGGAGAGGGCTCCAGTGGCTGGGCTGGGAAGGCTTTGTGGAGCCATGTATATATCACACTGTCTGCTAACTCTAAAATTTCAGCTATTTATGCCCTAAATACTGTTTCTGGGCTGATGGGGCTGATACAAGTGGGGTAAAATCAAGCCTCCCAAAGTCAGAGGGAACACATGTAGCAAGATCTCTGGTCCCTGGGAGCAGCTCTCGGCCGTGGGATATCAGGTCCCTTAGCAGGTGCCGGCAAACACTGGACAAAGCCTCGAGTCCCAGGCAGCTATGCATCTCTGAGTTAGGATGGCCATGCTCCTCTCCTCCCTGACACCTCAAGGAGTCTGGTATCAGCAGCCCTGAGGGATGGGAAAGCCAAAGTGTAAGGATTTAAAACTATTTGTTTAAGTGTGAAGAAGGCTGAGCGCCAAAGAATTGATGCCTTTGAACTGTGGTGTTGGAGAAGACTCTTGAGAGGCCCTTGGACTGCAAGGAGATCCAACCAGTCCATTCTGAAGGAGATCAACCCTGGGATTTCTTTGGAAGGAATGATGCTAAAGCTGAAACTCCAGTACTTTGGCCACCTCATGCGAAGAGTTGACTCATTGGAAAAGACTCTGATGCTGGGAGGGATTGGGGGCAGGAGGAAAAGGGGACGACAGAGGATGAGATGGCTGGATGGCATCACGGACTCAATGGACATGAGTCTGAGTGAACTCCGGGAGATGGTGATGGACAGGCAGGCCTGGCGTGCTGCGATTCATGGGGTCGCAAAGAGTCGGACACGACTGAGCGACTGAACTGAACTGAACTGAATGGAGCAGAGAGGTGGAGGCAGAGGATTTTTATAAAGCAGAGCTAAATATTTCAGATCACCTTAACAAAAAAGCTTTACCTTCTCCTTAGAGGGAAACAGAGGCATTTTTCTGTATCACATGCCTGAAAAATTCCTCTAACTCTAAAAAAGCAAATGAGTGTTTGCTTTTGAGTGTTCTCTCCATGAGAGCAGCTGAGGCAACGAGAGGTGACTGGGGTCAGGCCTAACATGAGCAGGCATCCTCCTCCCTCCAAAGGAGGTATTTTGAGAGCGGATGACTAACACAGAGCCAAATGCCAGCCAATGCCACTCATCTTCCCTCTCTTTGCAAGGCAAGGGTCCTCCACTCAACTTGCTGCTGCTGCTAAGTTGCTTCATTCGTGTCCGACTCTGTGCGACCCCATAGATGGCAGCCCACCAGGCTCCCCCATCCCTGGGATTCTCCAGGCAAGAACACTGGAGTGGGTTGCCATTGCCTTCTCCAATGCATGAAAGTGAAGTCGCTCAGTCGTGTCCGACTCTTCCCGACCCCATGGACTGCAGCCTACCAGGCTCCTCCATCCATGGGATTTTCCAGGCAAGAGTACTGGAGTGGGGTGCCATTGCCTTGGGGAGCCTCAAAGGTAGCCAAGGCCACTCGCTGGTTTCCTCTCTCCTTGAGGAAGTACTGGAATGTGTGGAGTATACACTCCACTAGGTCAGCCCTGGGCAGAAGGAGCAGGCGTCCAGGTCAGACAGGCCTGGTCTCAGGAGACTTACACTGTCACGTGGGGCCAGTGGTCACCCTCTCTGTGCATCAGTTTCCTCATCTGTAAAATGGGAACTGTGATTGCCTGCCAAGAAACTGTGAGGACTGGGAATATGTCAGGGGGGACTTCCCTGATGGTCCAATGGCTAAGACTCATCGCTCCCAATGCAGGGGGCCCAGGTTCGATACTTGGTCAGGGAACTAGATTCCACAGGCCACAACTAAAAGATCCCACACGCTGCCACTAAGACCCAGCACAGTCAAGTAAATAAATATTTTTAATTAAAAAAAAAACAAACATCATGTTGGCCTGCAGGCAAATCTAATCAACAGTGACTAGTATTACTATTGGAGAAGGCAATGGCAACCCACTCCAGTACTCTTGCCTGGAAAATCCCATGGATGGAGGAGCCTGGTAGGCTGCAGTCCATGGGGTCGGGAAGAGTCGGACACGACTGAGCGACTTCACTTTCATGCATTGGAGAAGGCAATGGCAACCCACTCCAGTGTTCTTGCCTGGAGAATCCCAGGGATGGGGGAGCCTGGTGGGCTGCCGTCTTTGGAGTCACACAGAGTTGGACACGACTGAAGTGACTTAGCAGCAGCAGCAGCAGTGTTACTGTTATTAGTTTGTTGCTCATGTGAAGGCAGAGGTAAGTCACTGATTTACAATGGACTGCAATGTGTGGCCAGGGCATCAGTGCAATTTTAACACACATCCCCACCCCACCCTACTCTCTGATGACTCCAGTACATACTCAATTTTGGGTTTATCTTCATTTTAAGCAATTCACCAACTCTATTCATCCTGAGAGCAGTGGTTCTCAACCCTGGTGGCACACCAGAATCACTGGGGAAATCTTAAAGTTACTGCTGCCTGGATCCACCTCCAAAGCTTCTGATTTACTCAGACTGGGAATCAAGATATTTTTTTAAAACTTTATGGGACTTTCCTGGTGGTGCAGTGGATAAGAATTCACCTTCCAATTCAGGGGACACAGGTTCGATTCCTGGTCCAGGAAGATTCCACATGCAGCAGAACAACTAAGTCCGTGCGTCACCATTACTTAGCTTGTACTCTAGAGCCTTCAAGTCGTAACTACTGAAACCCATGCACCTAGAGTCTGGCTCCGCAGCAAGAGACACCACCACAATAAAAAGCCAAAGCACTACAGTGAAGAGCAGCCCTCTACTTGCCACAACTAGAGAAAGCTTGCACAAAGCAACAAAGACCCAGTGCAGCCAAACATAAATAAATCAGCTTTCTGGGCGACCCCGATGTGTAGCCAGGGCTGAGAACCACCAAGTTACAACAGTCCTCTGATTATCTCCATTTTCCCAGATGAAAAAAAGTACACCACTGTAACTCATGTTATTCCTTGTCCTTCTCACTATTGATATATTACCCTCTCCCTTAGATCTTTGATCTGACCATGAGAAGGAGGGATCGAGGAGAGAAAAGGGAGATGGGGAGTTTCATCAAGACAGGTTTTGCTTGATTTGCAAATCAAGACAGAAGATGACCCTGGGCTCTGGGGAATAACAGGAACGGAAGTTTGCTGTGGGACATCCCCTGGTCCCTGTACCCATAGTAGAGACACAAAAGCCAGACCTGAGATGGCTCTGTCACACCCATCAGAAGGCACTGGCAGACCCATGGGCAGGTGGAAGCAGTGATGCTTATGGGCCTTTTTCTGCCCATCAGGAAGGCTCTGAAGCCAGAAATTTAGGCCCAGGGGTGTAGGAGTTGCTCAGCTACGCTACAGGACCAGGGGTAGACAGGGAGAGCCCCTCTAGGTTAAGACAGAGCAGAGGGGAGCCAGCCAATCGTAAGGGAATGACTGTCAACACAGATTTAAAAATCATGGGAATACTGAAACACGATGCACCTATGCAGAGCCTATCCCTCCAACAGTCGGTTCCTAACTCTAACGCAGCCAGGGGAGGGTAGTCACGAGGTCCAGTTTCTGACCCTGACCTGCCCCCAAAGCTTTGTGGGCTTGGACAAGGAGGTGCCTTTTCAGTCCATTTTCCTTCACCTGCCAGAAAGCTTCTGAGGGGAATTCCCTGACAGTCCAGTGGTTAGGACTCGGTGTCACTGCCATGGCCCGGATTCAATCCCCAGGTTCCCATAAGCGTGTGGCACAGACAAAAGAAAGAAGGTTCCCAAGAGTCCACGACAACTCTGAGCAGAGCTTTCCCTTCGCTCTCCAAATTGCATCTCTGGGCTGATGTCTGGAGTCTTGGGTTCTGGCCAGATCCCATCTGCTAACTGGTCATGAGCCTGGGCCTCAAGGTTCTCCCTTGTCAAATGAGAATGAGAAAACCCAGCCTGACCACCTCACAGGGGAAATCAGAGATAACTCCCCAGAAAGGACTAAGCCATCCGACTAGTAGAAAGGCAGGAGGCAGGGCTGGGTGGAACACTGTGCCTGAGGCTGGCTTGCAAAAGTCACGCAGGAGGGTTTCACAAAGGACAGTAAATCCGCAAGACACAGGACCTAGTTTCCCTGCTCCTGCCAGCAGCTCTCCTGCAATTATATCAGGAACACGCCCCTCTTCCCGACAGAGGACCCAGCTCCTCACTTATTCAGTGTCCCTGGAGGACAGAGCAGGCTGTGTGAAGATTAGTGTCACAGATAGGACTTGGCAGGGCCCAGGGAAGCGGGGGCACCCCATCAGGGTCTCCTGTTGTCTGTCCA